>CAUYQG010106888.1:0-41815 GCA_963574415.1 Tarsius wallacei
AAGGCTGAGGTGAGTGGATTGCCTGAGCCCGCAGGCTCGAGACCCGCCTGGCCAACTTGGCGAGACCTCATCTCTACAATAAATCAAAAAAATCAGCCGGGTGTGGTAGCGCGCGCCTGTAATTCCGGCTACTCGGAAGGCTGAGGCGGAAGGATCGCCGGAGTCCAGCAGGTCGAGGCTGCGGTGGCCGGGAGCGGCCACTGCACTCCAGTCTGGGCGACAGTGAGACTCCAACACACACAAAAAAAGAAAGAAACTGCAGCTGTCTCCACTGCTGTGTTTGAAAGATGTAGATAATATCTTAGCCTTCATTTTTTGACTGGTATCTTTGCTTTATAAATTTAAAAATGACAATATAGGTGGAACAGAAGAAAATTTTTAGTAAAGTATGAGCTTTATGGTTGACGGAATTTCATCATCTTTCACCATGCTATTTTAGTACACACATTTAGATAGTAGTTGTTGCTACTATGGGTGTGGAACTTTGTCTCTTAGGGAGTAAACCACTAGCTACAAATAGAATTCATTGAAAATCCCCCTGGAATTATCACTGCACTTATTAATTATGTTTATCTTAAAAATTGTGTATTTATTGACATATTAGCTGTTTCAGACTAATATTCAGTTAAAGAAAACCGTTTTCTTGCTTTTTTGGTATATCTTTAGTTCTAAAGAGCATTATAGAAATGTAAGGAAAACTTAGAAAGATGTTAAAGATTCATTGTTAGCACCAGTTTCTGTACGACTCGATGGATTTCTGCTGGTCTGAAGTCCAGCAGAAAAATGAAAAATATAAGAAAAATATAGTTTTTCATATAGATTTTCATGAAGCTACATGAGTGAGTCTTCATTATATCATCTCTCCTGTTTTGGTGTTAAAATATGCTATTTTTTTGTAAATTAGTAATGATAAGTACAAGATAGTTTAACTTTTTATTTTTTTATTTTTATTTTTTTGAGTTGGAGTCTCACTGTCACCCAGACTGAAGTGCAGTGGCCACTCCTAGCAACCGCAGCCTCGACCTGCTGGGCTCCGGCGATCCTTCCACCTCAGCCTTCCAAGTAGCTGGAACTATAGGCGCATGCTACCACACCCGGCTAACTTTTGATTTATTGTAGAGATGAGGTCTCGCCAAGTTGGCCAGGCGGGTCTCGAGCCTGCGGGCTCAGGCAATCCACTCACCTCAGCCTTCCAAAGGCACGGGATTACAGGCTGAGCTACTGAGCCCGGCTTAGTTTAACTTTTTAAAAAATGTCCTCAGTTGGCAAAATGTTTGGTGTCCAGCTTTGTGTATGTGCATTTTAAATGTGTTGCTCTGTGTTATCCCAAGGTCTGGAAACTA
Source organism: Tarsius wallacei (assembly GCA_963574415.1). Taxonomy (NCBI): domain Eukaryota; kingdom Metazoa; phylum Chordata; class Mammalia; order Primates; family Tarsiidae; genus Tarsius; species Tarsius wallacei. Next base: position 1,344 of record CAUYQG010106888.1, read on the forward strand.
CTGATAGAAGTTGGAAAGGCAGATGATGTTGAAAGTGCATGATTTTTGACAGATACTCAGGCCTTTTTATTTACCTTGTCATCTAGTCTTTTGGAATGATACACAGATGTTAGCATGTTGTTATCTGGTGTAGGATCCCTGTCTTACAGTTCTAGTCTCCAATCTTTAGTTTCCTGTTCCCAGCTTCCTGACTTCTAAGACAAGATGCTGATCCCTTTGCCTGGCAAGATTTTATCATTTCCCTGTGCCTTCTATATTCCTGACTTCTTTTTCCTTGCTTTGTTGTATTTTGTTGGATTCCTTTCTGCTTAGCATACTTCCTAGCTGTGTAACCAAGTATTGACTTAGCAACTAGTGTGATCCATTATGAAATCACCAATAGTTTTGAGTTTTTTTGTTTTTGTTTTTGTTTTTGTTTTTGAGTTGGAGTCTCACTTTGTCCCCCAGACTGGAGTGCAGTGGCCACTCCCGGCCACCGCAGCCTCGACCTGCTGGGCTCAGGCGATCCTTCCGCCTCAGCCTTCCAAGGAGCTGGAACTACTGGTGCGTGCTACCACGCCCGACTGATTTTTTGATTTATTGTAGAGATGAGGTCTTGCCAAGTTGCCCAGGCCGGTCTCGAACCCGCGGGCTCAGGCAATCCACTCACCTCAGCCTCCCAAGGCATGGGATTACAGGCTGAGCCACTGAGCCCGGCAGTTTTGAGTATTTATTGGTGTTCTAGTAGTATACAAGACACTGTGTTAAATGCTATTGCAGATAGTAAAATAAGATACATATCTGTTCTTTAAGTAAATTGTTATTTAATGAGGATATAAGATAAGTACATAACCAATCATTCGATCATGTATTCTTACACAGAATAGGTTAGTGCATCTTAAGAAAAGTACAGAGTACAGTTGATGATAAAGGAATTTCAGATGACATTTGATATGTCTGTGACTTGACTGTGTAACTTTGAGGAAGTTTCTTAATCATTTTGAGCCTTAATTTTTTCCGTGGTTGTTAGGGATAATAATACTTAGATCAAGATTGCTATGTGGGTAAAAGAAACAGTTAATATAAAATGTATAACTGAATCTCTGGCAAGCTCTCCGTAACCATGTTTTTCTACTGTATTAGTGACTTTTCCCCTCAAACTAATTTTAAAGTTTGTTTGTTTGTTTGAGTTGGAGTCTCACTCTGTCGCCCAGATTGGAGTGCAGTGACTGCTCCCGACCACTGCAACCTCGACCTGCTGGGCTCCGGCGATCCTTCCGCCTCAGCTTTCCGAGTAGCCGGAATTACAGACACGCGCTACCACGCCCGGCTGATTTTTGATTTGTTGTAGAGATGAGGTCTCACCAAGTTGCCCAGGCCGGTCTCGAACCCACGGGCTCAGGCAGTCCACTCACCTCTGCCTCCCAAAGTGCAGGATTACAGGCTGAGCCACCGAGCCCGGCAATTTTAAAGGTTTTGATAATTTTTACAGGAATTGATGGGTGATAGTGATAAAGATAATTCTTTCAAGTAAAGAGAATGATAAACAAAGGTAGGGAGTTAAAATACACTGGAACAACTTTTTGAAGCAAAGGATGTAGCTAATGGGGGTAGAATAAGGAAAAAGTAGCTGCAATTGTTTTTTAATATAGTACAGGTATTTTAATGCAGAAGGTTAAGATCTCCAGAGAGGACACATTTGAAGATGTAGAGATGGAATTATTAGGATAAGGCTCTGGAGTTGGAGAGAAGATTGAGTCAGTAATCCAGGTAGAGGGATTCGTTTTAGGTAAGAGGAGTTTTGACCACAGGAAGCTTAAAGAACGTAGGGTTTTGGAAGTATATTCTGTTAGCTTTTCAAGTATGTCGTTTTTCCTTTGCTTGTTCAGAATTTTGATCGTGGCAAACCGGTATTACCATTTGGAGATCTTATCAGATTCTTCTGGTATGAGTATCTCCTGTATTTGTTTGAAAGATTAAAAAGTAATTTTCCTGGAAAAATGTTTAAAACCAAGATGAGGGTTTACAATAGGCTATATTTAACAATCAAGTCTGGCACAGCCTACATTGTGTGACCTTTGTTTCTTGGGTTGTTTTTTCTTTGCTTGATGCTGTTTCAATATGGAGTAATGTCACTAGACCACAGCACGGTTTTTTTCTTGCCCAAAATTTAGCTCTTATTAATGAGTTATTATTTTATAATATTTGAAGTATTAAGAAAGGTTAAAATCTATCAATTTATTAAAAATAAATGGTTAAACTATGTGGCTGAAAAGGAAGCTGCTTGCTTAAAGTGTTAATGTTTGAGTCCAAATAGTTTTTTGCATATTCAATTTATCTTTGACCTGAAGCATAAAGAGCTAGAAGACTGAGTCACATTAGACTTTTTTTCTTCCCCCATAAAAAAAAAATAAAATAAAAACAGTATTGGTGACTTTTTAAGTGTATAATTCTAAATTTTAAATTATTTCGGAACTTGTGCTATCTAAAGATGTTCTTGTTACAAAAAGGATAGGTTTGTTAAAACTTTTAGTTTTTGCTGGGTGTGGTGGCTCACACCTGTAATCCCAGCACTTTGGGAGGCAGAGACAAGAGGATTGCCTGAGCCCAGGGATTTGAGACCAGCCTGGGCAACATGGTGAGGCCTCGTCTCTACAATAAATCAAAAAATTAGCCAGATGTGGTGGCACGTGCCTGTGGTTCTAGCTACTTGGAAGCCTGAGGCAGAAGAATTGCCTGAGACCAGCAGGTTGAGGGCTGTGGTGGCCGTGAGCGTGCCACTGCACTCCAGCCTGGGTAACAGAGTGAGACTCCTACTCAAAAAAACAAAAACAACAAACTTTTTTTATTTGCCTTATATGGTTCAGATATTAAGTCAACATGTTATTCTGTGTTTAAAACTTTGAAAATATTTTATCTTGTGAAAACTTTTTATCTTTTTGTTTCATTTATGTAATTTAAAAATATTCTGCCACAGATGCTTTTTTTTTTTTTTTTTTTTTTGAGTTGGAGTCTCACTCTGTTGTCCAGACTGGAGAGCAGTGGCCGCTTTCAGTCACCGCAGCCTCGACCTGCTGGGCTGCAGCGATCCTTCCACCTCAGCCTTCCATGTAGCTGGAACTACAGGCGCGCACTACCACACCTAGCTAATTTTTGATTTATGGTAGAGATGAGGTCTTGCCAAGTTGGCCAGGCGGGTCTCGAACCCACGGGCTCAGGCAATCCACTCACCTCAGCCTCCCAAAGCGTGGGATTACAGGCTGAGCCACCGAGCCCGGCCACAGATGCTCTTTAAGACTTCAGGGTTAAGGACTGAATTAAATACTTAAGCTGTCTCTGCTTTTAAGGTATTTAGCCATTCTTGGTCTCTGACTCTGTAACAGCCTGTGTGTGCAAAGATTAGTAGGTATGGTGTGCTGGTATTATCCTTCCATCACAACAATCTAGGTCTGTTTAGGATTTTGCATCTTCCTTGTAGTTCAACAACCATCTCCTTTGGTTTTGGCTTTCAACAGTCAATCTTCAAAGATCTTTTGTTTTTTGACAGTTGAAGACACTGGCTTGTGTTTTTACTCTTAGACAATTATTGAATTGTTACAGGTAACTGAAACTATCTACTAAAGGTTTCTATTATGAATTCCTTTATTTTATGGGAAGTTGTCATGTTGAAACGATTGGTCAACATAATTCCTGATTTTGTACTGCAAGTTTTTTTTTCTGTGTATTATAACATCTCCCTCCTTTATTAAAAGTAAGATACAGCAGATTTAATGCTTGAGTTGATCCTGTTATAGTATGCTTAAAGAAATGTACTCGTTAGAAATTTTCACTTTCTCAAAACAATTTAAAGTGTTATGATAACTATGGGTAAGGATGATCCCATCTTATACAACACAGAGTTTAAAACTTCAAAACTATCACATCAACGATAACCCCAGGGGAACAGTTTAGTGAAGAATATCTTGAATTCTTATTGTGATATTTATACCTACTGGCTTATTTTGAGTATTATAAATGTTTCAGAAGACTACCTTGTTTTATTTAAAATGTTGAGAACTTTTTCAAGAATGATTTTTCATGGAGGATACATTTCCACCTTTATTAAGTAAGACAGAAGGAAAATATGATTTTACTTTTAAGCCAGCCTTCAGCAACACATCTGTTCTATAAAGTTTAGTGCACCTGGAACATGATAAAGCATAATTATTTCCTTACGGAATTGTTTAATAGCAGTTACATTAATCACATTAAACAACTAGTGGCCAGCGTTTACTAGGTGACTTAATAAATACAGACTCTATTCTAAGTGTTTTGCATGTATCAATTCATGTGTATTATAAATGTTGAAAATATGTTTCCCTTCCTTTCTTCCTGTTTTCCTTCCCCTTCCCCTTCCCACTGCAGGTGCCCCTTAAGACAGTTACTTTTATGAAACAGTCCAAGTTAGAAATATTAGTACAGGTTGAATATTCTTTATCTGAAATGCTTAGGACCAGAAGTGTGTTGGATTTCAGATTTTTTTTACATTTGGAAATATTTAAGTATACATAATGAAATATCTTGGGATACCCAAGATAAGATGAGGCCCAAAAGTCTAAACACAAAATTCATTTATGTTTCATATCACCTTATATGCATAGCCTGAATGTAATTTTGTATGCTATTTTAAAATAATTGTGTGCATGGAACAAAGTTTTGACTGCAACCCATCAGATGAGGTTAAGTGTGGAATTATCTACTTGTAGTGTCCTGTCGGCACTCCAAAAAGTTTCCGATTTTGAAAGTTTCAGATCAGGGATGCGCAGCCAGTAGTTTCCATTAAGATCGTTCACTCACTTTATGGAGCTCTTCTTCAGTAATCGGATAAATAAGGGAAAGGGATCCCAAGACCTGAAAAACAGTAAGTCCCCGACATCTGAGCCTTCAAGTTGCTAACTTTCAAGGATGCAAACGTACCGTCAGCGTCAGACATGAGTGAAATTGCAGCTTGCCCCTCGTCTCCTATTGCTGATAGTTCTTCAGCTCTACCACCTTCCACCTCCTCTCCCTCCTCCGGCCAGTAACTCCTCTTGACTGTTCACTTGATGCAGTCTCTGTATGCCAGCTGTTGTACTAACTGTACTTTTCAAGGTACTGTACTGTAAGATTAAAAGTGTTTTCTTTATTTTTTGTTTGCTTTTTATGTATATTTGTGTGAAAAGTATTATAAACCTATCACAATACAGTACTACATAGCCAATTGTGTTAGTTGGGTACCTAGGCTAACTTTGTTGGACTTATGAACAAATTGGACTTACAAATATGCTCTCAGAATGGAACTTGTTTGTATGTAGGGGGCTTACTGTAGTATTAGGAGGTAGAGATGGCAGATACCAAGGAAGGGTGTTGATTTAAGTTGTGTGAATGCCAGTCATGAGTGGGAATCAAGGGCGAATGACAGGGACTGCTTCATTGAGTGGACCATGGAGACACTTTGAGGAAAAAGCTGTGAGAACACTGGTCTTCCAGTGTATGTAGCAGACAGCTTTAAGAACCTGAGCTGGAGAATTTAACATGACATGGCAGAATGACTATTATTTAAAAAGTCAAAGAACATTAAATGTTAGTGCGGTTGCAGAGAAAAGGGAATACTCATTCACTTTTGGTGGGATTGTAAACTAGTTCAACCTCTATGTAAAACAGCATAGAGATTTCTTAAAGAACTAAAAATTGAATTACCATTTAACCCAGCAGTTCCACTACTTGGGATCTACCCAAAGGAAAATAAATAATTATATTTATGATATACCTGTTCGTGCACACACTGTGCACACACACACATGCACACATAATAGAATACTATGCAGCCATAAAAAAGAATGAAATCATGTTCTTTGCAGCAACATGGATGCTAAGTGAACTAACTCAGAAAGAGAATACAAACACTTCATGTTCTCACTTGTATATGAGAACAAAATGGCTACAAAAATAGAAATACTAGGAATACTGAAAGTGGGGATGTGAAGAGGGAGGGTTAGGGTTCAGAAATGACTTATCAGTTACAGTATATACTTTCTGGAGAATGGGCCACCTGAGAGCCAACCCTTAGCACTACACAGTATGTCCATGTAACAAACATGCTCTTACACCCCCAAGTCTACGATAAATATGAGAAAAAGTATTACAAGACATTATGAAAAAGAAAAAAAGAATTTAAAACGATCTGGCAATTCAGATGCAGTGGCATATTTTGCCAAAGAACCAGCAAGAGGTTGAAAAACACAACTGGCAAACAACAAGTATGAAAATGACAGGTTTGGACAAGAAGCCTGGCCTTAAAGGTTTCCAAAGAATAAAGGAGAGAAGCACATATTTTAAATAAATATCTTCACACACAAGAAGATAAGTACCATCCATATCTTGAAGACATATGCTGTATTGTTTTATATCTCATGTCAGATGTTTTGTCTGTGTTATTTGCATTTTATGTTTATGTAGCTAGGGTGTTTGACACACGTGTATTCAGGGGAAGGGAAGGCAGCTTGGAGTTTGAAATCTGATGGGCCTGGATTTGAATCTCAGCTGTTACATAGCCTTGAGCAAGCTGAATACTTTGAGGTAGATTCTTGTCTATAAGATGGAGATAGGAACACCTAACTCTGAAAGATTAAATGAGGTAGATTCTTGTCTGTAAGATGGAGAGATAGGAACACCTAACTCTGAAGGATTAAATGAGATAATGTATGTAAAATATCAATAATAGTGTCTAGTGCTCTGTTGGGGCTAAACAAAAGTGAGTTACCCTCTCAGGGAGAGGACAACACAATAGTTTTTTCCTTCCTGTTGTTATGGAAAGGACAGATTATGCAGAGAAGACATACATCAACTAGGAGATGAGCACCTCTACTCATGAGAGGTCACAATTTGTGCTTATTGAAAAATATTTCTTAGGAGGAAAGAAGTCTCATCAGTTAAGCTTTATGTGGTCAGTTAAATAGTAAAACACATTTCAGAATGTGTGATCAGAATGATCAGAAATTAAGCATTGCATATTTGACTGCTTAGGACAGTGATTCATATATACTTTAAATCAGCAGTCTCCAACCTTTTTGGCATCAGGAACTCGGAAGTCAATTGTTTCACAGATCTGGGGGAGGGTGGTTTCGGGATGAATCAAGCGCATAACGTTTGTTGTGCACTTTATTTCTGTTACTATTACATTGTAATATATAATGAAATAACTATATGAAATACCATTTTAAAAAAAGAGAAGTAGACGGAAGTGGTAAATAAATTAATGGGCAGGTCACGTACAGACTAAAATAAGTGTTGGATTCTAACTTAAAGCCTGCCACCACCAAATGCAAATGTACAATCAGCTCACTTGCCACTCTCTGAATGAGTTTTGATATGAGTCTTTAAGCAGTTGATTTATTATGGTCTCTGTACAGTCAAACCTCACTGCTACTGTTAATTTGTATTTGTAGCTGCTCCCCAGTACTAGCATTACCGCTTCAGCTCCACCTCAGATCACCAGGCATTAGGTTCTCATAAAGAGTGCGCACCCTAGATCCTTGGCACACACAGTTCACAACGGGGTCTGTGCTCATATAAGACTCCAATGGCACCACCTCTGACAGGAGGCAGAGCTCAGGCATTAATGCCAGTGATGCGGAGCTGCTGTAAACACAGATGAAGCCTCACTCATTTGCCTGCTGCTCACCTCCTGCTGTGTAGCCCAGTTCCTAACAGGCCACTGACTGACACCAGTCTGTGGCCCAGGGATTGGGGACCCCTGCTTTAAGTCATATTTTCATAAAATTCTTCATTGGTCAGGTTCAGTTATTAAAAGTTTAGCTTTTCTCAGTGTGAAATGTAAAGCATTTATATAATGGTATTCTTTTTTATTTTTTGTTCAACATTGTTGAGCCATGCCTTTTTGGCATAGAACTATTATTTTCTAATTATTTCTTTTATTTTGAAGTAATAAATTTATTTAAATTAGATTATAAAGTTATAGAACCAAAATTTTAGTTTTAAAAAGACAGTTATATATCATGCTAAAGACTATTGGGAAATAAGCCTTTTTTAAAAACATTTTTTAAAGTTAATATTGTCATTCTGCTTTTTTACTTTGACTAATGTAATCCCCAAGAACATTCATTGGACATGCTTTTTTTTCTCTGATTTCAAAGTGTGAGAGATATTATCTGAAAATTTCAAAAGGTGTATTGTGGGAATGCTAAGTTACCTATTTATTCTTATATCATTACTTTAAAAGTTAAATGAGTATGCTTCTTTATTTCTGAGTAGTACAGTATGTATAAGTGATACTAAAATTTTCTAGTTATATTATGACCAAAGAAACGTCAGTGGTTTACAAAAGAATAATGTGGATTTTTCTTTTCTTTTCTTTTTTTTTTCTTCTGAGTGCAGTTCTCACACTGTCATCCAGGCTGGAGTGCAGTGGCACAGTCACAGCTCACCACAGCCTCTACCTCCTGGGCTGAGGCTGTCCTTCCATCTCAGCATCCCGAGTATCTGAGATTACAGGCACACACCACCAAACCTGGCAATTTTTCTGCTTTAAAAAAAAATAGAGTCTAGGTCTTGCTGTGTTGCCTAGGCTGGTCTTGAACCCCTGAGCTTAATCTTCCTGCCTTGATAATCCAAAGTGCTGACATTATAGGCTTGCGCCACCATGCCTGACCTTGAATTTCTTTGATCAGCTAATCATTGTAAATCTTTTTTTTTTTTTTTTTTTTGAGTCGGAGCCTCACTGTTTTGCCCAGGCTAGAGTGCAGTGGCCGGCTCATTACCAGCGCAGCTTAGACCTGCTGGGTTCAGGCAGTCCTTCTGTTTCAGCCTCCCAAGTAGCTGGAACCATAGACGTGCCTCCACACCAAGCTAATTTTTTTGATTCTTTTTTTTTTTTTTTTATTGTAGAGACGAGGTCTCGCCATGTTGCCTAGACTGGCCATGATCCCGAGGGCTCAGGCAATCATCTTGCCTCCTTTCCCAAAGTGCTGGGCATTACAGATGTGAGCCACCATGCCCAACCATTGTAAACCTTTTAAAACTTTTTTCCTCATTGATGTGTGTAATTTTTAGATAATGTTATGTGGTTTGTACAGCTATTCTTAAGTAGTTGAAACTTAAAAGAACTGCACATTTCTGTTAGTAGAAATAAAATAAATATGAGATATAGTAGCTATACAAACTAAACACACGTTTCTGCAACCGCGTGTTAGTGTAAATTTGAGGGGGTTCTCACCCCCTAACATAAGTATACACTGTATTTAAAAATTTGAGTTTCATTTATTGCTATCATTTCAACAGGTGTCTCAATGCTTGTACCTATTGCAAAACTAAACACGCCAGAGGAAATCTGGCCAGTTATCCAGTTGATGAACTAGTGGATAGAGCCAAACAATCTTTTCAAGGTAAGAGTTTCTAGAATTACATGTGAAGTTATTCTTCTTAATAAATTATGTTAGTCTTCCAAGTAACACTTCATTTTAGAGAACTGCTTGTTTAGCTTTCTGAAAAGTTTACAAATATTTCAGTGTTACTGATGGAAAATGTACCTAGATTTAAGTACTGAGATTATATTTACATTAATTACTCTTCTTTTACTAGTCTTCCATTTTCTTATCACTTTAAGATAAGTGACTTATTTCAAGCATTATCACTCATCTCTAGACTCCATGGAAAAGACAAAAATTAAAAATGAAATCTATGAGCCTCTGATGTCTTAAGATTTTTGTGTACTGAGTGAAATACTCCAATTTCTTGTCTCTTTCTTTGTCATTTTTGGACCATTTTGAAAGTTAATTAGTGTTTCCAGGAGTCTTTGAAGGAGAAGGTAAGTTTTCCTAATAAAGGAGGCTACCCTTTTTAGATATAGGACTGCCAGGCTGGTAAAGAGAGGTGCTGGGAGAGAGTCCTATGAGATAATGCTTTGTATGGGGTGACCAGCTACTTCTGAGTCATCACTTGCTGGAAAATGCATTTATCTAGGTCTCTCTCAGCATATAATAAGATCTACTTTAACATGACTCACAGTTGTGTTGACATATAACTGCTCAAACCATAAACTTCCGCTTTTGTCTTTGTTTATAATATATGTGTGTAACAGTGGTATGTTTTTTCTCCCAACATGAGATAACCTATTGTCTCATAATCTTGTAGGTTAATAGTTATTGGCAATGCAATTTTCCTTTTGGCAAGTAACTTGGAGTGCTACCTTCAACACTTCAAACCCTGAATCTCAGAAACTATAAGGTTCTAAACTTTTCAAAATTCGGTCTGTATAAGGCTTTTGTCAACATGAATTTGAAATGTTCCTTTTAATGAGAGAAATATACCCTTGGCTGATTTATTGGCTCCTTCCAACATTTTTTTCTCTACTTTTATTTTTCAAGCCCAACCCCCTCTTCCGTTCATGTTCAACTAGTACTGGAAGACAAATAAAGGAAACTCATCAACTCTTGTCAGAGTTCTATTTTTAGAGCCAGACTATTGTCTGTTCTAAGGAAAACAGTAGTTACTGCTTTTACAACATGACTACTACTATAAGGATTTTTAAAATAAGGGGCAAAATATTTTCCCTGAGACCTAATCTGTTTGAAAAATGATATCTTTACTGGTATTCTTAATTAGTATTTGTTTTTTCATTTATCTGTCAGATAATGGGAATAGTAAACATAGATGATCTATCTATCAACGCTGCAAATTGGAAGGCATACAAATTAGTACTTTTTCAACATTCAGTGCAGCTGCATATAATTTCTTTAAATCTTCTATTTCATTTTACCTTAAGATTCATTTAGAAAATATACAATTATAAAATTACTTTGTAGGAAGTGAAAATATTTCCTTCACTTCTTCATATCTGTCCTCACCTGTAACTTATGCTAACATTTTGATATGCTTGTTTTATGATTTATATGGACACATGTATATATTATTTGTGACTTGAGAAAAAAAGACAGAAACATGGTTTTTATAAACTGATTACAGAATTTCTCTAAAGATATCCAATTTAGCACTCTGAGTAATCTTTAAAAATTCCCTCTGATCAACTGGGGTATATTGTGGCTTCCCTAGGACTTTAGATAGTCAACCTTGTCATAGCAGAGTGGGTTGGGTCAGTTAAGGTGAGCGATTCAAAAGAACATATCAGAGGTTAGGAGTGATTCAGTGGCTATTTGTACTAGAAGATTACTCTTATCATCATCAATAAGATATGTATTTTTTATTCTCAACCATGGAATATTTGCAGTATAAGATTTTTCTGTTGTCTTGTTATCTGTGTATTAGAGTTGAATGTGAATGCTAGTTTTTGAACTGGTGAGTTAACTTCCAAGGTAAGCCAGTGTGTTCAGTCCTCAAGTATTTGTTACTCTGCTAAGGGCAGAGTTTGGATTTGAAATACTGCTCTGTTGCTTATGTATCATATGATCTGAACAAGGCATCTGGCTCCTGCGAGCTGTGGCTTTCTTATCACAATAGCACTTAGTATTTTTTGTAATAAAAATTTGAGATGACATAAGTGAAATACTTGGCTGTGTCTAGATTATGAGGAAGACATGTTACATAAACTAAAGGAATTTAAATGGAATCCAGGAAGAGAAGTCTAATTTTTTGGTTAGAATATTTTAATACCAAAACAGAGACATTAATGACAGATTAAATGACAGATTTTTCTTTTGATTCTAAAATATGTCTTATGAAAAATTTTTCTGTAGGTAGAAACTAGTATGATGGTTATTTTTCATTTTCAAAATTTCAGGAATGCAAATTCATCTAAAGATGGCCTTATAATCTTTTTTCTACCATGGGAAATACCAGTATATAACTTTACATTTTAAAAACATTGAGTTAGTAGCATTATCTTTTATTTTTCTTTTTTTTGAAAAAAGACTTGGGATTTTAATGATCTTATAAGAATCCTAAGTTCGAATTTTAAAATTGTAGAAAATAGTTATAAAGTAAGCCGGGCTCGGTGGCTCAGCCTGTAATCCCGTGCCTTGGGAGGCTGAGGTGAGTGGAATGCCTGAGCCTGCGGGTTCGAGACCCGCCTGGGCAACTTGGTGAGACCTCATCTCTACAATAAATAAAAAATTAGCCAGGTGTGGTAGCACGCACCTGTAGTTCCAGCTATGGAAGGCTGAGGCGGAAGGATCGCCAAAGCCCAGCAGGTCGAGGTTGCGGTGGCCGGGAGCAGCTACTGCACTCCAGTCTGGACAACAGAGTGAGACTCCAACTCAAAAAAAAAGAAAAAAAAAAAAAGAAAATCGTTATAAAGTAAATACAATAGAAGTAACCCATTTTCTTCTATGATTTTTGCATATTTAGTTCTTTGCTAATTCAGGTAGAAGTGTTCTTTGGGCCAGAGACACTTAAATTCTGTATTCTATCATGATTAGATTGCCTGCCTATTTAAAACTGTAAACCAATTGTAGAATGGGGATTAGAACCCAAGTTGCCTGTCATATGATAGAATATACAATAAAATCACAATTTCGTTCTGAATAGCATATCTATGAGACATATTATATTCATAAAAATTTATTTCTTTTGGTCTAATGAATAAAGAGACTAAAGGCTAACCCAGAGGCACATAAGCATTCAGAAGAGGTTCTGAAATAATCATGAAATCATTCAGAATTTAAAATGGTTTCCTAAAGTACTAAAGATATGCGTCTATGCATTCAGCTGCCAAAAAATGAGAAAGAGAGCTCGTTAACTTTTGAATGGACAGCATTAAAGTAAAAATTATTTATAAATAGAAACTTCAGTTTCTTTTTACATAGAATATATTTAGTTGGTTTCCTAGCTTTTTTGTTTCTCTTTCTTAATCTAGTCTCTTTGACATTTTCATTGACAATTTTTACCTTCTCAATGTATTTTTCATTTTTGTGGAGAGTTCTGCATATGAGTTTAAGATTTACCAGGTAAATTCGGGGTACTATCTCAGTGTTTTCACAGACCATTGGGAAACCTTCCTCTTTGCTTCCTCCCCTCAGCTGAGTCTCAGGTTTTAAAAATTCCTAGGATTAACAGTATCTGGGGACTGGGACTGCTGAGTTTGACATGGTTGCATTTTAGATATCTAGAAATACATGTCAAGCAGTGACCAGGACTTTGTTGGGGCCAGAATGATTTTACAGGCTAGTGTTTTCTAGGATATTTGTATTGATTTTTCTCTAGCAGCTAATCAATCAGTTTCAGTTGTATAAGTGATGGAGCAAACCTTTTTAAGTGTGCTGGGTGAGTGGTGTGGAAACAACACCTTTCACTGCTGTCTCTGGAATCAAAATGTAGAGATGATGGATGAGCTGTTTTTATAGCTATCGTGTGCTTTTCTAGATCTCATTTGTGTGTTGCTACTTTTTTCTCCCTCATAAATCTGAAAAGCCCCAGCAAGATAAGTGGCATAAACTAGTTATAGAAAGGTGAAATACATTAAGATAAAATATTCAGAACAGGAAGAAATTTTTTTGATGTATAGTGATTTCAGTATTAGTGTTGGAATTTTAAAAATGAAATCTGCTATATTTCAAGTCTTGAAAGATATTGTTTATTGTGTATAAGATTAATTATCAAATGTACCTGTAGAACATTGCTTCCTCCTTTTTTACATAGGAAATGATATGAGCAGTATTTAATTTTCTGTTGTAGATGCTTTATGTTTTTCAGTTGTACGTTTTAATATAGCCCCATTTGACTTTAGTGCTGATTAGTATATATTGATTTTTATCCCAGATCAAAAAGGGGGCTGATAATTGCATCCTATTAGTTTATATGGCAGTTAAATGTCTCTTTAATTTCTTTATCTTTTCATTTGTGTACTACAAGGGGGGAGACCCAAAAACTCCAGAATTTATTTATAAAAATTGTGTATTAATTCTTACATGTTTAAACTTCAGTTACCTTCAAAGTACTCCCCATTTATTTATTTATTTATTTATTTATTTATTTATTTTGAGTTGGAGTCTCACTCTGTCACCCAGACTGGAGGGCAGTGGCACGCTCCTGTCTACCACAGCCTCCACCTCTGGACTCAGGCGATCCTTCCTCCTCAGCCTTCCTAGTAGCTGGAACTACAGGCACTCGCCACCATGCCTGGCTAATTTTTTGATTTATTATTGTAGAGATGAGGTCTCGCCAAGTTGCCCAGGCTGGTCTTGAACCCATGGGGTCAGGCATCTCACCTCGGCCTCCCAAAGTGCTGGGATTTTAGGCATGAGCCACCGCGCCCAGCCTAAAGTACTCTCCTTTTAATGTAATACACTATAGAGACACTTTTTGCACTGCTTAAGACAGTTTTCGAATTCGTCAATTTGGATGCCTTTTAGTGCTTCTATCATTTTTTGTTTCACCTCTTCCACACTGGCAAAACATTTCCTTCTGAGGACTTTTTTCATCTGGGGAAACAAAAAAATAGTCACTTAAAAAAATAGTCACTTGGGGCAAGATTGGGTGAATAGGGAGGGAGGGGCTCGGAGTCATGTCGTTTTTTGGTCAAAAACTGCTGAACACTCAGTGCTGTGTGGGCAGGTGGTTGTCATGGTGGAAGAACCAGTTACCTGTTTGCCACAACTTGGGATACTTCTTCTGCAAATCATGAGGCAAACTTCTCAAAACTTCCGGCTAAAAACGTTGATTGACCATTTGATCTGGAGGAACAAATTTTGAGTGTACTACAGGGGCCTGCTCTCCAAAAGATAATTCCGGTTTTTGGAGCTCCCCTCGTATATTCAAACAAAATTGAGAAGTCCATGTTTTCTGTAGAAGTAATGAGTTTTTTTGTTTTGTTTTGTTTTGTTTGAGTTGGAGTCTTACTCTGTCGCCCAGGCTGGAGGGCAGTGGCACGCTCACAGCCACCGCAGCCTCGGCCTGATGGGCTCAGGTGATCCTTCTGCCTTACCTTCCAGGTAGCTGGAATTACAGGCTTGTGCCACCACACCTGGCTAATTTTTCTTGATTTATTGTAGAGATGAAGTCTCAAACCTGTAGGCTCAGGCAGTCCTCTTACCTTGACCTCCCAAAGTGCTGGGATTATAGGCGTAAGCCACGGCACTGGCTCTAATGATATTAATTTACATGTTTTGTTATACATTGTCAACTTCCAGAAAGGAATTTAGTCAGCCTGCAATAAATGATTATATGTAATAGACCTTGAAAATAAAAGCTGTATAAAATGTATTGCATTTTAAAAGAGGGAAGATAATTTCATCAACTGGTGAATCCTGGCTCTTCAGAAAAATAGGGAAATAGTATGATTTGTAGAAATTGGAGGTACTCTCTTTTTTTTTTTGAGTTGGAGTCTCACTCTGTCATCCGGACTGGAGTGCAGTGGCCGCTCCCGGCCACTGCAGTCTTGACCTGCTGGGTTCCGGCGATCCTTCCGCCTCAGCCTTCCAAGTAACTGAACTATAGGCGCGCGCAACCACGTCCGGCTAATTTTTGATTTATTGTAGAGATGAGGTGTTGCCGAGTTGCCCAGGCTGGTCTCTAACCCGTGGGCTCAGGCAATCCACTCACCTCAGCCTCCCAAAGCGCTAGGATTACAGGCTGAGCCACCGAGCCCAGCTGGAGGTACTCTGTATATGGCTGTTTTATCTGTTGTTTCTTGCAAGACCCAAAATTATAATACTAAATTGTAACTTTAAAATGTAACTTTAAAAAGACATTTTTAAACAAGAGCTAGATAAATGTAATGTACACGTTGTACATAACTTGATAGGGGACACAGGGCCTAAATAACTACTTATCAAATACCCAATTTAAATAAGCTAAGATTAATCACCTTGATTTCAGGGAATGTTAATTAAGGTTATCCATGGCAAAAACAGAGTATGATTTGCCTATTCGGATCTCTGAGTTTCTGTAAGTAGTGTTCAAACTTTTCTTAGCAAAAAAGTGAACCCTTTCTTCAAATGAAATTTGAAAAAGTAGAGATTAACTGTCCTGGTTAAAATAGAGGTGGGGCCTTTCCTCAGAACTTGTAGGATCCAGCCAGAATCTGCTGGTTTAGGTTAGATTTTCTCTGGTATATTCCTTAACACACTAATCCAGACATGGTAGATGGGTGGTTCTTTAAACCGGCCAGATAGTGACTGTTTCAGGCTTTGTGGGCCGTAAGGTCTCTGTTGCAATTATTCAATTCTGCCCTTGTAGTGTGAAAGCAGTCACTGGCAATATGTAAATGATGGGTGTGGCCGTGATCCAATAAAACTGTATTTATAATAGGAGTTGGTTTTTTTTTTTTTTTTTTTTGAGTTGGAGTCTCACTCTGTCACCCAGACTGGAGTGCAGTGGCCGTTCCCAGCCACTGCAGCCTTGACCTGCTGGGCTCCAGCGATCCTTCTGCCTCAGCCTTCCAAGTAGCCGGAATTACAGATGCGCGCTACCATGCCCGGCTAATTTTTTGATTTATTGTAGAGATGAGGTCTTGCCAAGTTGCCCAGGTGGGTCTCGAACCTGCGGGCTCAGGCAGTCCACTCACCTCGGCCTCTCAAAGCGCGGGATTACAGCCTGAGCCACCGAGCCCGGCCATAATAGGAGTTTTTGATGAAAGGGTTTCATGATCAACTTTGGGGAAAGCTAACTTAAACAAATTAAACAAGATTCTTTATGGCAGAAATTCCTGTTGTCTCTAATATGCGAGTATATATTATAAATCCATAGGAGAATGATAAACTCTTTATGAACTAAAGTTGATATAGAATAGATCAGTGTTCTCAGTCTGGCTGTTTTTGGATCACTTGGAAATATTTCAAAACCAAAAAAAAAAACAAAACTTTTATGTCTGGGTTCTGTCCTGACAATTGAATCACAATTTCTGTGCGTGGAGACCTTTGCATTTTCTAAAATACAAGTGATTCTAAGATACAGCCAGAGTTGAGAACTACAATTGAGAGCCACAGGTTAGTTAATTTTTTGGTTGAAGCTATAAAATGAGCTGACACTCCCAACTCTGGTGAGAGGGATTCTGAGGAGGGATCCTGGTTGATTAATTAAGACAATGGCTCTTGTAGGGAAGGTGGAGGGACAAAAGTGTTGTTGATTTGCTGATGCTACTCTAGATAGATAACGGATGGTTTCAAAATCCAAAGGTGCATATTTAAGTTAAAAGGCTCAATTATTTTTATTAACCAAAGTATCCCAAAAGGATTAGCTGGCATCTACAAATTTAAGATAAAAAAGAGGAGCACTGTGTGGTCCTTGTCTTTAAGAAGCTCTTCCTAGTTTAGAAGGAG
Organism: Tarsius wallacei; assembly: GCA_963574415.1. NCBI lineage: Eukaryota > Metazoa > Chordata > Mammalia > Primates > Tarsiidae > Tarsius > Tarsius wallacei. Next base: position 18,572 of record CAUYQG010106888.1, read on the forward strand.
AGAGAGCAGCAAGTTAGACTAATGAAAATTAAAGTATACAGAACAAGGAACAAAGTCTTGGGATAACAAAAATCATTCTCTACAAATCAGCCAGGTTTCCTCCTCAGAATTCCTCTCACTACAGAGTTCTTGTTAGCCACTGCCATTGGATTATGCTTAGTATTCAAGATGAAATTTGTCGTTTTGAATCCGGAGGCTTATGTGATGCTAGAGTTTTATGAAAGAAAGAAACCAAACAGTGGCTCTTTAACTAAAGTAACTATAAACTTTTATTTTTTCTTTTATTCAAAAAATATTTTTTGAGCATTTATTAGGAGCAGTTTCTATTTCTGCTAATAGGCACATGCTTTAGAAAAACTGTGATAACAATACATTATTACAATCAATCTTTGATTACTTCTGCCCGTAAGGTGGGGAGGACAGCAGGCAAGAATTGCTAGTAATTGAGCAAACAGCTTATCCTTGCTGTGAGAAACAAGGACATGATCCCAAGGCTGTTTTACAGAATAGCATGTCTTCATAATTCTGAGTTTCTATAGTTCAGAGTACATTAAGCCAAGGTACAGAAAACCTACTACTTCTGGAAATGCCTTTTTGTATCCATCCTTATGAAAATCATGGTGTAATCATCCCCCATTGATGAGTTTTATTTACTTCTTACTCTGTTGTATTCTATAAAACAACTTACAAATATGTAGTTAAGTATAAAAGATATTTAAGATAGTGACACCCTGGGAAAACAGATAAGAATAGAAAATTTGAAACTTGGTGGGAAATTGAAATGTGGGAAAATCAGAAATCACGTACGTGGTTTCTAAAATCAAGCTGCAGTTTTGATTCTGAACTTCTGGAAAGCTTATTGTCTTTAAGGGGAAAGAATATCAGCTTGGCATTGGATCTGACAGTGTTTTCACACAGGAGTTCATGTAGGGAGTACTGAGGGATAGAGTAGGTCTCAACAGCATCCGTTTAACTCTCACTGTATTTCTAAGAGTTGTATATTTTGGCATTCCTTGTTAAAACTTGCAGATATGTCTTGAAAAGCACAACACCCAGAAGGGGTTTCTTGGGAGGCAAAGACAGTACAAAGTATCTGGAGCTCACTGGTTATCTGGCCCCTTCCATAGCCATTAGGTACCATTAAGGAACCCTGTTATAGAAACTGATAGATTAGGGGTTTGTGCACCATAGGCCATTTTGTGAGGTGATATATTGGGGTGCAGGAGGAAAATATTAGCATTTACATTTTTTGTGTTTTCTCATCCTTTAAATTTTTCTTTTTTTGTGTATGTTTCATATTGTATGTTATATATGAGTATAATAGCGCATAAATAGAATTAATAAATATACATCTATGGAAATACATTTTTAAGTTTTAACCAATTCAGGAAAGTGATATTTTAAAATGTGGAGACCACTGAATTAGAAGAACAAGTAGCCTGTCCATTTTCCACTTTAAACATAATTCCTTCATCCAAGCATTTTATTTGAATAGGGTAACAGACTTCTGTGTTCTCTATCAAGATTCCGAGGTGTCTGTTATTCTGTTTTGATTGAGTACAAACTCAACTGCTTTTGAGATCAAATAAGCAAATAATGAAGTTTATGCCCTTTGGAGGAAAACTGATGTACTAAATGAAGACTCTTGAGTGTATCTGTAGGAAGCCATGCATCTGCTCTGAGGTAGAGAGAAACACTGCTTTCTCAGGAGCATATTTTTCCCTGCTACTTCAGTCTGTGATTTAGGACACTGTAAGAATGAACCAACAGGAGATTGGGGCCAGGCATGTGTGGCATGTGTATATGGGCTCAGTAGGTGCCTAAGAAATGTTGAATGAGTGGCTAATCTAGAATTGATTATGTCTGATGAAATTCCCTATATGACTTAGAACCTATAATGAAAATATAGGATAAGAAAGCCATATTTCTAAAGCAGATAAGAGATATTGTTTGTTTCAGCTGCTCTTTCAGCACAGTTGAATACTGTGTCTTATAACATGGGCTTGGTTTTATGACACCAGATATTTAGTGGTGGTGGCTTTCCAAGATTTGCAAAGGAGAAATAGTTTACTTTGGAAAGTCACTTCCTAATGGGTATCTAACATTTTACTAAATGGGTGTATCTACTTAGGTTCACATATTTATAGTTATAGATAAATATACAATTGCTTTGATATTTTTCTTCTATTTAATAGAATTCTACAAGCAATTTTTGGTGACAAGGGACAAAAGTTAACCAAGTGTTTGTTTTTCCATTTGAACTGAAGCTGATCTGTCTCTGGGATGATGTTGGTGAACTTTAAAGGCTGCAAGTTGGTTTTGGAAAGTTGTTTAATGGAATTTTAATAGCCCTGGAAAGCTGTGAAAGTGATACTGCTACCTGGTGGTTTGTAAACCTGACCTTTGTGAGATGTTTTCTGGGCAAAAGTACTACTATGTGATGCCAACAGCCTTTATTGACTTCGCAGAGTCTGCAGTTTTCTAACACTGGCTGTCAATTCATTCCAGTTGAAAAATTATTAAATTTCTTCTCCTGCTTGTGTGGATATTAAATTGCAGTAAACGTACTCGCACAATGTCAGGTGCAGCGAGCACAATTTTCTGCATGGAAAAAAAATGTTTGTTAGCGAGAACTTGGCTGTTCTGCAGAGGTTATAAATTTCTGTATTTCTTTTTATTTGTTGCTCTCAGTTATGCTTTTTATTTCTCTCGGTGAGTTCCAACACATTTCTTGTTTTTTGTAATGTAAGAAAGAAAAGTTTGATTTAGACTGCTGACTTTAAAAAATATGCCCTTTAGTTCATCATTTCTGGTAGTGTCAACAAGAATAGAACCCAGGGGTAGGAGGATTTAACCATTGACAATATAATTGGGTAGGAATGAGAAAGATTTGATGAAAGAATGAATTGAGTAAATGATTAAATGCTCATACACTCCACATAGATCTGTTTGATTTGTTGAGTTATAGTTAAGGAAGGTGAATGGTGGTGAGATAGTAATCATTTATAGAATTGGATTTTAAACTTTACTATCTCTGAGAAGAACCCATGGACCGTTGGGGCATATGTTTGACATACAAATATCTGGACAGATTTCCAATTAAGTAACCTTGCCATAGGCCCAGCAATTTACATTTTTCAAATTAATCATTCCAAGTATTTGGGATGTAGGTGATATAAAGACTACTTCTAGAAACTGTTGTCTAGAGAACTTCATTAATTAAACATACTGAGACATTTGAACAAAATATTGAGGGGAATTGGGGAAGAAATGTACCATTTATGGGTGGTAATAAAATTCAGGGCCCATTTTCCCCATGTGATAGATGTAGGAACCAACTGTGTTCCTCTCACATCAGACCTTTTATCAGATTTTGGGGGGGGGTGGGGGGGGGGGATTTAAAAATAAAGATTCCCAGGCTCCATCTCAAAAGATTCTGATTGTGAACTGGCTTACAAGTCTGGAAATGTTTATTTTGAAAGCTCTACAAGTTTGGGAATCACTGGCCTGGGTCTTTACTGAGATATAGCTCTTTTTTAGTTGTGTTGAATTTTTTCCTCTTCAAATATCACTTTTTTGGTACAGTTTTGAGTTGAGCATTTCAAAGTAGGATATCACACTATTAAAATGAGAAGAGCAAAGGAAACTTTAGGTTCCTTAAACATGCTTTATGAAACAAATATGCCTGTATTATGGAAATAAGTCTTCACTCTATCAACATGAATGCGGTAATTAGCGCACTTATTTTTATAGGTATAGGAATAATTTGTAAGAAATATGTAAATTTGTATAGCTTTGGAAGATGCCTTTATTTTTTTGAGATAGGATATGCCTTTGTGTAGTTCTCTTTACTTGAGAAGAGTGAATTTAAGAAATGTCTAAATCTGAATTGTAGTGAAATCTACATTGCAACTATTTTGGAAAGTGCTTAATTTTGATACATTTACATGATGGAGTATTATACAATTGTGTATAATGTTTCAAAGTTTATAATAACCAGGAAAATGTTCGTTCATAATGTTGATTAAAAAACATGCTGTGAAAACATATGTACTATATGATCATAAATATTTTAAAAAGGAAACAAGCAAAAGGAATTAACAGAAAAAAGGGGAAATTGAGTCAAAATGTTATTTTTTTTGGAGGAATCAAGAATATTTTAAACATTTTTTTTACTTTTAATATTTTCCGCCAGACTCGGTGGCTCAGCCTGTAATCCCACGCCTTTGGGAGGCTGAGGTGAGTGGATTGCCTGAGCCCGCGGGTTCGAGACCCACCTGGGCAAGCAAGACCTCATCTCTACAATAAATCAAAAAAATCAGTCGGGCGTGGTAGCGCGCGCCTGTAGTTCCAGCTACTTGGAAGGCTGAGGCTGAAGGATCGCCGGAGCCCAGCAGGTCGAGGCTGCGGTGGCTGGGAGCGTGCCACTGCACTCCAGTCTGGGCAACAGAGTGAGACTGCAACTCAAAAAAAAAAAAAATTCATACCCCTGTGGGAAACAATTTTTATGGACAGTTACCTTTGCCTTTAGGTTTATAGATTCCACTTATGTCCAGATTTACTTAGGTCAGCAGTTTATGCCTCAATACCCTTCAATGAGGTTGTTGTATGTATTTGTAATATATTTGCATTCTGCTGTCGCTTTCTGCATTCCATCCTAGAGTCCCTGATCTTCAAGTTGATTTTTTTTTTAATTTGCACATATTGAGGTTTATTCTTTGTGCTGTAAAGTTCTGTGGATTTTGACAAATATTTAAAGTCTTATATCTCTCTTTACAATATCACCTTCATAGAACATCCCTTGTGTTTCACATACTTAATTCTTCTACCCTGAAGTCTTGGTAACGACTGATCTTTACTGCCTCTACATTTTTGCCTTTTTTAGAATGTCATATAATTGAAATTATACAGTACATAACTTTTTCAGACTGGCTTCTTTTATCTAGTAATGTGCATTTAAGAGTCATTTGTAGCCGGGCTTGGTGGCTCAGCCTGTAATCCCAGCACTTTGGGAGGCTGAGGTGAGTGGACTGCCTGTGCCCGCGGGCTCGAGACCTGCCTGGGCAACTTGGCGAGACCTCATCTCTACAATAAATCAAAAATTAGCCGGGCATGGCAGCGCTCGCCTGTAGTTCCAGCTACTTGGAAGGCTGAGGTGGAAGGATCACAGGAGCCCAGCAGGTCGAGGCTGCGGTGGCCAGGAGCAGCCACTGCACTCCAGTCTGGGTGACTGAGTGAGACTCGAACTCAAAAAAAAAAAAAGGGGGGGTCATTTGTGACTTTTTATGGCTTGATAGCTCATTTCTTTTTATCACTGAATAATATTCTATTGTATGACTGTACCACAGTTTCTTTAATCAGTTCTCCTACTGTGGAGGAGATTTAGGTTGCTTCTAGATATTTGCAATTATACATAAAGTTGTGATAAACATTTCCATGTAGGTCTTTGTGTGAACATAAGTTTTTTAATTAGTTAAGTAAATACCTAGTAGCATGGTTGCTGGTTCCTGTGTTAAGACTATATTTAGTTTTATAAGAAACTGCCAAACTATCTTCCAAAGTGATGGCATTTTTTTGCATTTCTACCATCAGTGAATGAGAATTCCTGTTGCTTTTCCTCCTTGCCAGCAGTTTATGTTGTTTAATAAGTGTTTAGTGGTATTCCTTGTTGTTTAAATTTGCAGTTCCTGAATATCAAGTGATGCTGAACATCATCGCCTATGTTTATCTGTCTGTTTGGTGAGGTATCTGTTCAGATCTTTGGCCTACTTTTCAAAATTAGGTGACTTATTATTTATTTTAGTCTCTATAATTCATATTTGTTACATGTATTATTTTGTGTATATCAAATAATATGTTAACATAGTAAAACAGCACAGAAGCAGGAAGAAGCTTTGAGCTTCATGTTGTAGGTGACGATTAAGAATTCATACTTAAATTCAAACTCCAGCCTTGCTTTTTTATTAGTCTTGCGACTTTGAGAATGTTATATTAATGTAATATTTTAGGGCCTCAGTTTCTTCATACATAAATTGAAAATAATACCTACCTCACCTGTTTTTGTGTGTGTGAGAATTTAATGAAAACAACAGGATTAACTAAAGACCAACAAGTGCTGGAGACTTCATACATGTGCTGCATAGGAACTGCTCAGTAAACAACTGTTTCCCATAGTCCCAACAATGGAGAGTTCATTCATTTATTAAACAAGTATTTATTGAGTGCCTGTTCTATACTAGGCACTGCAATACATTCATGAGTCTCTGTGTAGTGGGATTTGTAGAAGTCGCTTAAACTGAATTGTAATATTATATTCACACTTGAAAATGTTGACATGAGGAAAGAGACCAGAAGCAGAAGATTAAGTTAGTATACTTCTTTCAAAATTCAGATGAGATAATAAGGGCCTAAAAAGTAGAATTGAGGATGGAAAGGAGGGGACAGATGAAGAGATGTTTCAGAGGTAGAATTTAATAGATATGCATATTACTAGGTGATCATGGGTAACATAGTGGTTTAAAAATGAGTAACTTTTTTTTGTTATCGAGAAATTATAGAAACTGATTTATAAAGGCTCATATTCACTTAGATTGTTTTGATAATCAACCCAGCCTTAAACACATACATGATGTCCTTAGCCAGATTTTCTGTCCCAAAATTCTTTAACTCAGAAGTGCTGATTCCCCAGCTGAAGCAAGTAAAGAGAAAACCAAACTTGCAAGTCAAATGGGAAACTTTCACAATTAATTTTTTACACTCTGTCATCAAAAATTTTCCAAGTTGGGAGGCTGAGGTGAGTGAATTGCCTGAGCCCGCAGGTTCGAGACCCACCTGGGCAACTTGGCGAGACCTTATCTCTACAATAAATCAAAAAATTAGCCGAATGTGGTAGTACGTGCCTGTAATTCCAGCTACTTGGAAGGCTGAGGCAGAAGGATCACCGGAGCCCAGCAGGTCAAGGCTGCGGTGGCCGGGAACATGCCACTGCACTCCAGTCTGGGTGACAGAGTGAGACTCCAACTCAAAAAAAAAAAAACATTTTTCCAAGTTGTTTCTACTAATTATATTGCCGAACATTTTAAGAGAGATAGGACAGTGTTCTTGCTTGCCTAATAAAGTTGGAAGGTAAGTTTTTGCTCAATGGCATGATTGGCTTAGCAGCAAAAAGAACTGCACAATTTCATCTCCGATGCTAAGCTAAACAGAGCTGAGAGATAATTCCCCTGTGTATTTTTAAGTAAGAGTTAAATCCCTCCCAGTGTAATGTAGCACCAGATCGAAGTAAACAGACTATGATTTCAGTGCTAGACACAGCCTTGAGGCAGAAGAAATTACACTGTCATGCAGAGGATCTGTGGCTGCTGCTATTTTGGTGCTTGAGTTCTTTGTTGTCACATAGTTGAAGGCAATCCAGATGAGAAAGAGTGTTAACCAGCAAAAGGAGAAAATTCCCTGCACATGGCTAGGAGGATGTCGGGGAAGAGGAAAGATAGTACAATGCCATCTGAACACACCAGTAAGGGGTCTCTTCCAATATATGATGACTTCAACTTGTCTGTTCATTCTTACTAGAAACAAGCTGTTTAGAAGAACAAAATGCAGGATAAAGATTAAAATCTAAATTTTCTCAGATGATCTGTCATTGATTAATTTAATTGAGTTAGCGTCCAGCTACTTATAAAACAAGATTAGGGAAGAAATTGAACATGTACTTTTTCACTTCCAAACTGTGAGGATATTACTTTAAAGATACAAAGACACACACACCCACACACACATATATAAATATATAAAATTTAGGAAATGCCAGGTACAGTGGCACATGCCTGTAGTCCCAGCTACTCAGGAGAATCACTTGAATCCAGGAATTCGAGACTGCAGGAAGCTATGATTGTACCACTACACTCTGTCCTGGGTGACAGAGCAAGACCCCATCTCTAAAAATAATAGTAGTAATTTAAGAAGTATTGTAATATTTGCTCATGTATGTCTGTATATTTAGATGTATGTGTAGACATTATAGGTAAAACAAAGTACTCGTTTTTGTTTTTGTTTTTTTTTGAGTTGGAGTCTCACTGTGTCGCCCAGACTGGAGTGCCGTGGCACGCTCACAGCCACCCCAGCATCAGCCTTCTGGGCTCTGGTGATCCTTCTGCCTCAGCCTTCCAAGCAGCCATAACTACAGGCGTGTACTACAACGCCCGGCTATTTTTTTTTTTTTTTTTAATTGTAGAGACGAGGTCTTGCCAAGTTGCCCAGGCTGGTCTCGAATCTGCTGGCTCAGGCAATCCTCTTGCCTTGGCCTCCCAAAGTGCTGGGATTAAAGGCTGAGCCACGGAGCCCAGCCAAAGTACTCATTTTGAACAGACTAGATATATAAGTTTTACCACTCAGAATGGAAGGGTACAGAAGATTAGAAGAATGCAAAAAAAATTTTGTATTTTCCATCAATGTGAAGATTCTGCTCGTTGCTGGGTCTTTTTCAAATATGCATTTCGGAACTGGGGAAATAACCACAGGATGGGTTTGGAGACCCACTGTGCCCTCTGTGAGACTTACCTGAGCTAAAACTCCTTGGTCTCCTCTCCTGCCTTCCATTACTCCCTGCTCTGACTGATGGACACAGTGATGCTGTGAGTCTCTTGGAATTAGTGTCAGTTCAGGGCCAGTGCCCAAGAATCCCCAAAAGATCTGACCACTTTTTATTTCTGTTGTACAGTTACTCTAGTAATAAGCCAGTGATTCATTTGGGGGAAGGTTAGGAGAAAGAAGTATACAATATGATGCTGTTCAGGAGGCTAAGGTGGAAGGATTGTCTGAAGTTGAAACTGTGGTAAGCCATGATCATGCCACTGCGCTCCAACCTGGGTAACAGAGTGAGACCCTGGCTCAAAAAAAATAAACAAAAATAACAAAAGTAAAAACAAATGGACTGAGCATGTAGTCCCTGCTACTCAAGAGGCTGAAGCAGGAGAATTGCTTGAACCCAAGAGTTCTGGGCTGTAGTGCACCAAGCCCATCAGGTATCTACATTAAATTCAGCTCCAATATGATAACCTCTCAGAAGTGGGCACCACCAGCTTGCCTAAGATGGGATGACCCAGCCCATATCAGAAACAGAGCAGACCAAAACTCTTATTCTAATGAATAGTAGGAATTGCACTTGTGAACAGCCACTGTACTCGAGCCTGGGCAACATAACAATACTCCGTCTCTTTAAAGTTGGGGGGAGACTAAACTGAAATCATCTTTTCCAAAGTAATAACGAAAAACAAGACATGATGAACCAATAGAGAAATATGGGAAAAATTTACAAATCATCTTAGCATTAGAATGATAAGCAACTCTTATATAACTTTTAGATATCCGTGAGTAAAAATGCAAACTCCATTATGTGATCAATTAACTCAGGATAACATAATTAAATGCATGATCCATGTTATTTCTATGATCTGCAATCATAGAATAATTCTTTTTTTTTTTTTTGAGTTGGAGTCTCACTCTGTCGCCCAGACTGGAGTGCAGTGGCCGCTCCCGGCCACCGCAGCCTCGACCTGCTGGGCTCCGGCGATCCTTCTGCCTCAGCCTTCTGAGTAGCTGGAACTACTGGCACGTGCTACCACGCCCGGCTAATTTTTTTTTTTTTGATTTATTGTAGGGATGAGGACTCACCAAGTTGCCCAGGCAGGTCTCGAACCCTCGGACTCAGGCAATCCACTCACCTCAGCCTCCCAAAGCACGGGATTACAGGCTGAGCCACCGAGCCCGGCAGAATAATTCTTTTTATCTTGGTGATTTAGTTTGCTTCCAGTGTTCACTGTTTATAGTGAATAACTGTTGCCTTTTTAGTAGTTCTTTTTCAGTATCTTCCAAGAACAGCATCCTGGCTGGGCACAAGTGGCTCATGCCTATAATCCCAGCACTATGGGAGGCGGAGGGGAGAGGACAGCCTGAGCCCATGGGTTCAAGACCAGCCTGGGCAACATGGCAAGACCTTGTCTCTCAAATAAGACCTTGTCTCTACTTGGAAGGCTGAGGCAGAAGTCTCTTCAACTCACTAAGCCTCCTGATCCAAAGACCTAGTTCCCTGGTTTCTGAGAGACTGGAACATGGCAATGTAAATGTAATGCCATTGATAAAGACCAGGGCACAATGAACAGTCAATGGGAATGCGCAGACCCCTATGCATGACTGTCCAGGCCTTCCCAAGTCAGGCTCTGGCCTGCTGTTCCATCCTAGCCATCCACCACTCTCCTAACTAAACTCTGTTGCAACCATGCTAGCTTACTCTCTGTTCCCAAATAATCCTTACATTTTCCTCCTGTGTGGCTTCCCTCCTGCCCTTCATCCACTTATCTGAATGTGGCCATTTCTTTAAAAATCAAGTCAGCCGGGCTCGGTGGCTCAGCCTGTAATCCCACACTTTGGGAGGCTGAGGTGAGTGGATTGCCTGAGCCCGCGGGTTCAAGACCCACCTGGGCAACTTAGTGAGACCTCATCTCTACAATAAAATAAAAAAAATTAGCCAGTCGTGGTGGTGCATGCCTGTAGTTCCAGCTACTTGGAAAGCTGAGGCGGAAGGATCGCCGGAGCCCAGCAGGTAGAGGCTGCGGTGGCTGGGAGCGGCCACTGCAGTCCATCCAGTCTGGGTGACAGAGTGAGAGACTCCAACTCAAAACAAAACAAAAAAAAAAAAAACCAACAACAAATCAATTCCATAGCTCCTGCAGCATTTTTTTGACCCACAGTTCTAACATGATCATTTTCTTCTTCAAATCCGTAGATCATAGCTTCTGTCATTAATCTGACAGTTAATCATAGAATGTCTGGATCTTTCCTGTTTTTATTCTATTTGTAATGCAGTTGTATGTTCCTTATGGGCAAGAACGACTTATTTCTATTTGTCCTTTCTGGGACTTACCTCTTAGTAGTTACCCAATAAAAATACGGAATTTAGTCATTTAGTCAACTGTTTACTCTCAATCCTCATGAGAACACTGAACTATGTGAAATTTCAGATATTTTGAATCATTCTTTTCGTTACAGAAATAATCTTGTTCTAATGAGTACCCTTATAGGAGGAAAGAAATCAATTATAGGTGATACAGGAAATATCAGTTGAATAATATAGAAAGAGAAGACTATGGAAATTGAAGGTGACTGTTCTTTTATTCTGTTTTTAACATTTCCTTCAGGTGAGTTTGCCCTTTGTAGTCTGATGAGGAATTTATATAGAGAAATAGTGACTAGAATTCATTGCCTCCTATGACTGAGAGGCAGATGCTGAGACATTTCTGAAACTCCATCCAGCTCCCATACTCTTCCTTTGACCTAAAGACTAGACAGCAGAAAATGAAACAGCCAATTTAGGGTGGGTTTTTTTTCTTCTTGGTTTCTAACTTATTTACTTTAAGGTAAATGATTGCCTTCTTACCAAAGATCTCTATTTGACACAAAATACAATTGCTATAATATGTTGTTTAAACCATCTGCATCTGATACAATGTGCATTAAGTCACACTTCAATGCCTACAATAAATGAATAGGAGATAAAACTAGAATCTTTAGGAGAATTTTGGAGTTTAGTTCAACAAATATAGATAAGGCTGGGCTTGATGGCTCAGCCTGTAATTCCAGCACTTTGGGAGGCCGAGGTGAGTGGATTGCCTGAGCCCGTGGGTTCGAGCCCAGTCTGGGCAACTTGGCGAGACCTCATCCCTACAATAAATCAAAAAATTAGCCAGGCGTGGTAGTGCATGCCTGTAGTTCCAGCTACTTGGAAGGCTGGGGTGGAAGGATTGCTAGAACCCAGCAGGTCGATGTTGGGGTGACTGTGAACGTGCCACTGTACTCCAGCCTGGGCGACTTTTATATATATATAAAAGTTACAAAGAAGGTGTGGTTCCTAGCCCCGAAGTTCTAGGGTAGCTTTCAAGCAGTCAGCTTGAATTAGTCTAGCCTTTAAAGTATTCAACTTTGTTATGCAACAATATTCACAGCTAATGGTGGCCCAATTATTAAAGATACGCTTTGTGCTTTATGTTCTTGGAACTACTTTATAATGCTAGTATTGAAGGTAGTAATGCAATAATCGGTACATGTAAGGTATAGTGAACCAGGCTTTGACTGTTTCCCAGCATTTACATTTCCAGGAACATGATATAACTTGCAGTATAGCCAAATCCTTGAGCTAACAAGTAGTAATATAACTGGGTTTATTGCAATTGTTCTGAATTGAAGAAACTTCTACAATGTGTTCTTAGTTGGAAATTTGGCTTACTGAAATCTTGGCCAGAGAGGTATGTTTTAAAACAAACAAAACCAAAAAGGAAATCTTAAATCCAGAATTGCCTTTAAATGTATTTTTAAAAAACTAGTTTAAAATAAAATTGCCAAATTAAAAAGATTAGAAATTTGAAATTGTCAAAGGTTTTGTTGTGTGATATCAGCCAATGTTTGTGGCAATTTAAAAATTTAATAGTCATGACTTTAAAACAATATATAGACTAATGTTTAAAAGCATAAAAAATAGCCGGGCTCGGTGGCCTCAGCCTGTAATCCCGCGCCTTTGGGAGGCTGAGGTGAGTGGATTGCCTGAGCCCGCGGGTTCGAGACACGCCTGGGCAAGTGAGACCTCATCTCTACAATAAATCAAAAAATCAGCCGGGTGTGGTAGCGCGCGCCTGTAATTCCGGCTCCTTGGAAGGCTGAGGCGGAAGGATCGCCGGAGCCCAGCAGGTCGAGGTTGCGGTGGCCGGGAGCGGCCACTGCACTCCAGTCTGGGCAACAGAGTGAGACTCCAACTCAAAAAAAAAAAAAAAAAAAAACATCTATTTTGTAACTGAGACTGTTGGAATCCCAAGTTTTTATGACAAACTGAAAGCATCCTATTCATTAGCTTTGCACTTAAGAGGTTGTGGATGATTCTTGTAGAAGAAAAATTCAAGGTAGATATAGATGTCAAGACGAAAAGATGTGAGCCCACAAAAAAGAAGTTGAATGTATAGTTTCATCTTTTGACCACAAGTCAAGAGAACAAACCAGTGAGAATCTGCAAGAACAACCCAATAAAAAGGAGGCTGGTTGGTTAGTCGAAGATAGAGTCTTCAACAGTTTTGCAGGCTAAGAGATTATGTATATAAGATAACTTTAAATAGTGTTGATCAAATACAAAAATCAAGAAAGTTACTATCCTAATTCAGAATTGTGGTTACTTTCGGGACGCTTTGCCACTAAAAGACTGGAGATATTCTAGATTTCATATTTTGTAACCCAGATCAATCTGAGTTATAGTTACATGAGTGTATTCACTTATAAAAATGTGTCAAGTTTTATTATCATATCTGTTGTCAGTTTTTTTAAAAAGTATATTTACTTGTAAAAAATTAAGACACTGTATTTCATGATATATCTACTCAAAATTTGCTCCCCCGTAATAGTTACTATGCATCAAATCTTTACAAACATATGAAGTATGTGCTATTATCCTCATTTCACAGATGAGAAAAGAGAGGCACAGAGATTTCTAAGTAACAACCAAGTACATGAAGCAGTCATCGTATGAACCACACAATGTGACAACAGGGACCCACCTCCTGGCTACTCTATGACATTGTATCCTGATAGGGGAAGGACCCTCTTTGTAAGGGATGGGAGTTGACAGAGTCAGGGGGAAATTTCAAGGTGGTCGGCACAGGGAATATTAGATATGAATAATGTAGATAATAAGCACCTCACCAGTGGTGTGGAAGGCAAGGCCATCAGGTAGAACAGAGTTAAGGAGGAAAGTCTGGACTTGAGAAAGGTGGAAAAGATTGTGAGGATTCCATTATGGAAGGAGCAGAAAATATTGTCAAAAGGCAGCCTAAGGTAGTCAAGGAAGTGTTCAAGCTTTGGGGTCAGAAACCATGTTTAGCCCTGCTGTCCACTTATGGCCATGTACATTGGCCAAGTTATTCTGTCTCTCCAAACCTTGTGCAAATAGTAATCATGATCTGACCACATTATATTGTTTTATATCATTAGGAAATCCTCCATCTTGCTTTCTTCTTTTTAGACTTTCTGTACTATTTTTTTATATTTAATTTTCTCCATGACTTAGAATTGGATTGTCAAACTAAAAAGAAATAATGAATAAGATTTGATGGTAATTGCACTGAATATATTGACTGGAGAAGATTAACATTTATATCATATCAATGCTCTCAATTCATGTAACACATTTTCCATTTATTCATGTTTTCTTTTGTCTTCAATTAAATGTTGTAATTTTCTATATGAAATTCATACATATTATTGTTAAATATACTTCAAAATATTTTATAGTTTTTGTTTATATTAGGAACAGATGCTTTGACTTTATCTGTTAATTTTCTCCTGGCAACTTTGTTCCATATACACAATTTTTTCTCAACTCCTATAGAACTTAGATTTTTTAAGTTTTTTTTTAATTTTTCTATTACTCTATGGTCTCTGTTCTTGTTTCTTTCTTTGCTTGGCTTTTTTCTTTTTTCCACGCTGGAGGATTTTCTCAATTGCTTAATTATTATTGACTGTTGATTCATATATAATTTGTAGCTCTATGTGAGTGGATAGACTTATTGAAAGAGGGGTTATCACAGTATGTTCACCAAAGATTAACCAGCATATGGAGAATTTTTTTCCCCTTTGGGAGAAAAGTATAATATCTGATATTCTGATATTCTGAGAGTAGAGGTAAGAGACAAAGGCGGGAGGGTCCTGTGGTTTAATACATACACTTGTATCTGTCCTGTACACCTACCCACAAGTGAGATTAGCATCTAACTTTAAACTCGACCCACTCAATTACTCTAGAGACTAATCCTCCCTGTGACAGTGGTAGACTGTGTTGAGTAGGGGGAAAATACTGAGTTCCAGCTATTCTGTATATAGATTTTTCAACCAATCTCTCTTTTTCAGCCCCGTATAAACGTGTGTTCTTCTTCTGTTTCTGGTCCCTACTATTTTTAAGTATTAAACTATTCAGAAGTCTACAGAGTGAATTGGTTTTACTACAATAAGAATTTCTATTTCCACCCCCACATCCTGAAAGCACTTAGGCTCTTACTATCTCTATCACTGTCAGTTAACGCCTTCTTTCCTCTGAATCTTTTGAATTTGTCAACACCTTGAGTTCACTGTGTCTTCTGCCTAATCTCTTTTTCTTTGTAACTTAATAACTTGGACATTTGAGTGTGTTTGGGAGGGAGAAGAAACATTAATCTGTCATGTTTAGTTATAAATTTTGAATTACATTTTCCAAATGGTATTATTGCAGGAAAATTTTTTTATCTTGATCTCAGTGCATAAAAATATAGGGTTTTGTTTTGTTTTGTTTTTTGAGTCAGGGTCTCACTCTGTTGCCCAAGTTAGAGTACACAGGCACAATCACAACTCACGGCAGCCTTGACTTCCTGTGCTCTGATGATTCTTCTGCCTGTCTTCCAAGTAACTGGGCCTACAGGCACACACCACCACACCCAACATTTTTTTTTGTAGAGATGAGGTCTTGCTATGTTGCCAAGGCTGGTCTTGAACTCTTGGGCTCCCAAAGAAAAATACAATTTTAGTATGTTGATCTTGCACCCAGCCACCTTGTTGATTCTTTTCATTATTTCTAATAGTTGAAAAATCTGTTCTCTTGGATTTTCTAATAAGAATATAGTTTGTAATGACAAGGATATTGTCTCTTTATTTATTTATTTATTATTTTATTTTTTTCTTGCACCATTTTGGTGAGAAACTCTTGTACAATTTAGAATAATAGAGGTGGTGGTAGACATTGTCCTCTTTTTTGTGAGTGATGGGAATCAGTCTAATATTTTACTACTAAATATGATCTTCACTATAAGTTTTAGAAAGATAATCTTTGTTAAGTAAGAATGTTCACCTCTGCTCATAATTTGCAAAGAATGTTTTTAAGTGATTATTTTGGTTTTGAATTGTATCAAATGCTTTTGTATTTATTGATGTGATCCCTTGGTTTCTCTTCTTTAATCTGGTAATGTAATCAATTATTTGTTGGTCATTTCTGATGGTGAATCATCCTGCATTACCAGACACATTCTGATTTGATGCTGATTCATTATTCTTTTACTGTGTTTTTAGATTTGATTTTTTATGTAATATTTTCAAATTTATGTTGGTAAGTGGAAGTAGCTTAGAATTTTCTTGCTCATTCTGGCATCACTGTCATGGTAGCCTCCTTGCAAAATGAGTTAAATATGTTTGTCCTATTTGCTTACATTTATTAGACTTTGTCTGTTAGTGATAAGAAATGATATTGAAAGCTTTCTGAATTTTTAAATTTTTAAAGGGTTTTAAACTTACCATGTAATTTTATTTAATAGTTTTATCTCTCAGACTAATTTTGATAATTTGTTTTTCTAAAAGAATGTTCATAGTGTATGCATATATTATATTTTAAGTGACCTTTTTATACTTAATGTTATTTATTTTGCTTTTTAAAAATTACAATTGCCCAGGTTTAACTGCTTCATTGGCCTTTTCAAAGTCAGCTTGGGCTTTGCAGACAAATTTACTGTTTTTTAAATTTTCTATTTTGTTAATTTTTGATTTTTACCTTTTTAAAAATCTCTTCTTCTGATTTTCTTAAATAGCCCATTTATTTTCACTTTCTTTTTTTAAATCTATTTAAGGCTATAAATATGCTGAGTATTATAGTAAAATGTCACAAGTTTTCATATATATGTATAACCTTAATTATTATCCCGTTCTAAACAGTTTATAATTTAGATTTTAATTTCTCTTTAACTCATTATTTTAAAGTTTTTCCCCTCATGGGTAGAGAATTTTAATTTTGATTTTTAGTTTTATTGGATTTTCATCTGCAAAAGCGTCCCGTATGTTATTCACTTTCTTGAATTTATTTTATTTCACTTTCTGTCAGCCTCTATCAATAATTCATTTGCATCTTAAAGAACTATGCATGCTCTTTTTTTGTAAAATATTGCCAAGAAAGAATATTAATCACTTATATTGATGTGTTATTATCCTCCATATTCTTACTTTTCCCTTCATTTTTTTCCTGTGGCTTCCTGAAAGCTGCATGTGAAGTCCTTAGTCTGACAGTTTATCCTTGTAAAGTTTTCTCAAGTTTTGCTTCATATACTTTAAAACTTAATATTAGGTTTACAGAGGTGTGAATCTTCTTTGTAGCCTGCCCCTTTTTTCAGTATGAGATGTCCCTTTTTGAGTTGGAGTTTCACTCTGTCACCCAGGCTGGAGTGCAGAGTGGCACACTCATGGCCATCCCAGCGGCGACCTGCTGGGCTCTGGCGATCTGCCCACGTCAGTCTTGCAAGTAACCAGAACTACAGGCGCCTGCTACCATGCCTGGCTAATTTTTTTGATTTATTGTAGAGATGAGGTCTTGCCAAGTTGCCTGGGCTGGTCTCGAACCTGCAGGATCAGGCAATCCTCTCGCCTCGGCCTCCCAAAGTGCTGGGATTACAGACTGGGCCACCGAGGCCAGACTTCATCTCTTTCACTGTTATTTCCCAATATTGACATTGTGATATCTGATTTCTGTATCTTAGCATTTGCTTACTCTGGCTTATTTTTTTTTTTTTTAACCTCTGTGTTCTCATTACTGGAATTAGATTTTGTTCATTCAATGTAAAAGTTTTTGACTTTTAGCCAGTTAATTTGAAACATTCCATTTATTGTGATTTCTGATATGTTTGGAATTCTAGTTTGCTGTCCTTTTGCCAACCTTTAATTGAACTGATAGAGTTTCTTAGTTCTATTTTTTTTTGCTATTTTACAGACATATTGTTTGTTTCTATTTTTTGTAGTTACCTTAACATTGCTAACAAATTTTCAATAATATTATTCCATCTTCTAGAGTTAATCAATATCTTTAATATCCTAGAGAACAACAAAGAGAGAGAGAGAGAGAGAGAGAGAGAGAGAGGCTTGGAAAACTTTTATCTTCCTCTGCTCCCTGGCAATTCTCGCCCTTCTCATCTTTTAACCCTTCTTGATATTACTTTGAATGCTATATGCACATGGCTATATTTTACATTTACTTATTTAGATAAAATAAACCTTTATTTAAATTTAACATATTTTATTACTTTCTTTGCCATCCATCTCTTCTTTTATTTTGTTTCCTCCTCCTGGAATTCTTATTTCAGTGATTTGTGTTGTCTAGCAATTCTCTCCAAGAAGATCTTGAAGTAAAAAACATTAAAGTTCCTTCCAATTTAAAAAAATCTTTATTTCTGCCTCTCACTTGAATGATAGTTTGGCTGGGTATAGAATTTTATCCTCAAGGTAATGTTGAGGATATGATCCTCCTGCTTTCTTGTTGCTCATTAGGAACTTGATGGCAATATGAATCTTATTCTTTGTAAGTAACCTTTTTTTTGACTCTGATATCTTTAAGATTTTTCTCTTTATTATCAATATTCACAGATTTCATCACAATATATATAGTCTATATATATGTGATGTGTGTGTGTGTATGTGAGTGTGTTTCATTTTTAATCTATCCTGCAGCCCAGATAGATCTGAATAAGTTCTGAATATTTTCCCCATAATATTTATTTGAACGCTGCCTTTTCCTCCATTTTCTCTATTTCATCCCTCTGGAAGTACTTTTAATAGATATTAGTACTTCTGTGTCATCTGTGTATTGAAATTCTTTTCTGCTTTCTGTGTCTTTATTCCTGTTCCCATTATCTGTGATATCCACCTTCAGTCTGTTCTCACAATCTATTCCATGGGTTTTTGGAATTCTTTATAGTCTCAGTCCACCACACTTTACTCTTTTATTTTTAGAGTTATTTAACGATATGTCTTCTTAGGTTTTGGGGTAAAGGGTGCACGTAAGAGTGATAGGTATAAACAGTACTCAGTTTGCCAACTTAAATCCATTTTCAAGTTTTGTAGTATTGTCAATAACACTCATCAGCTGTGACACCAACAAGACCAGATTGGAGTTTGATACAGCAGGTAAATCAGATTAATTGAATTATGGACATGAGGTGCAGGCAAGTCTCACATTTGGAAAGGTGAAGTGTGAGGACTTGACTGTGTTGGAGTCAAGGGAAGAAACACAGAGGGTGTACAAGGGACAGCTGTGAGACCAGAGGTCATGAGAATGGGTCCAGTGTCAGCAATAATTGAACAGTTCCAAGATATGAACCTGTTATAGAAAAGAAGACTCAGATTTTGAGTTTTATAAGTTGAAAAAGCCCTAGTACTGAGGGAACCTACAGGGTGGTAGATCTTTGGGGGTTTACTGTGTGCTTAGTTCACGTAGAAGAAAAGATCAAAGTGTACTGAGCCCAGAAAGGGCACTCTTAGGGAAGCTGATGTGACATTTGTGGAAAATAATAGAGTTTGTTTGAAAATTGCCATTTATAAAATTGTATTTTTGAAAGACTCTTTGTATTATTACAACCTAGAAAATATAATATGTGAAAAGAAAAATCAGTATGTGCTTCGTTGTGTTGAGTGTTTGATGTAAAAAGATTCTTTACATGCTGATAAAGCAAAATGTAGCTCCCTTTCTTTATTCCTCAAGGTCATAGATTCTTCTGTACTTTGCATATAAGGTTATTTTTATAATTTTACATTTCTTTAGTTCACATATACACAGCCCTTAGGTTGAGACAGCTTACTACCATCCTTGGAGCAATTTCAAGACATATATATGAATATTCATCTGGCTGCAATAGAATGCTATTGCCTGTAGAAATGGGTCTTACTTCTTTAGCTCCAATACATTTTCCCCCATAGGCTGTTGCCACATTATTTTCCAGAGAGATGTGAATTATTAAAATAAATGTCAGTAGCCCCAGATTACATATACTTCAATTTGTATTAGAATTACAGAGAATCTTAGGGCATTCCAAAGTAACAAACACCATAGAAACAGAGAGCAAATTAAAAATTCTCTGTATTCAGACATTGAGCGCTTTATTTTTTCTTATAAAATTTCAGTGTATCTAGTATTTAAGGTCTAATATTCCAATGTATTTACATTGTTTGACATAATTCTTTATTGATATTTTAAAATGGAAAAAGAATAGCTTTGCTAGCACATGCGGTTGAGATTAAACAAACTGGTGGAAGGAAATAAATGTGAATTAGAAAGGGTAATTAGCATTTGATAGTGAATGGAAGAGTTATTTTTGAAATTCAAATTGGGATCAGGGACTGCAGGTCAGGAATGAACAAAGTAGTCAGACTGCAAATATTTAAACTGTAGCTTTTTGGGGAGTATGGGGTAGGGGTGGGGGGCGAAATCTCAATGTTTAAAGTATAGAAGGAACTACACTTGGTTAAATTTTCTGAGTTATACCTGAGACTGAAGTACAGATATGGGAGTGTATAAGAAATTTGTGAATTAATTATCTTTATAAGCATAAACTTAAGTACTCTGTAGATTTAAGTACTACATGAAATAAGGAAGCACGTGCTGGAAAGTTGGTAGCACCTTTTTTAGAGTTGCTTTATAACAATGATAATAACAATCACAGTTGCTTGAGTACTTCCTCTGTACTTAGCATAATGCTACCTAGTTTCTATACAGTATCTCTTAACATTGGAACAACCTGGCAAGAAAATTGTGCTAAAATTCCTGTATACAGAATTAGAACTGGAAAGCGCGTTAACATCTGGCGAATTTTACAGAATAAACAAATAACGTGAATAATTTAGGCCAAAAATTATATTAAGATATTATTGGATTGTGATAGAGATAGGAAGATAGGAATTATGTTTTATTTCTATGATCTTTGTTTTGCTATTTTCTATTTCTGGAAATAGTAAGACTGAAAATGACAAAGGGACACATTAGTTCTGCTGCTGGTTCCAGTTTATAAGACTTGCACTTCAATAAGATTTACACAAATAAATTATACCAGTAGTGAAATAAGCAGCAACCTTTACCAAAATGATGCTGCTGATCTTTTTCAGATGAGGCACTACTAATGATCGCACGAAGTGATTAAGTGGCATGGAGTAAAATATCTGTAAAATCAGAACTGTGTACTGTCAGTGACTCGGTTAGCTTTTCAGAATGATTTGATTAGAACACACATTGCAAAGTAATAACACGGAAACAAGATATTAAGTACTATGAAATACATATGTTATTTTTGTATTAAACTATTAGCCAAATCTCATTTTGTACTTTGCTGATATACCTTGAGTATCGCACTTATATAAAAGCAAAGTAAGTTTTCCCTTTGAAAAGCATTTTCAGCCGGGCTCGGTGGCTCAGCCTGTAATTCCGCGCCTTGGGAGGCTGAGGCGAATGGATTGCCTGAGCCCGTGGGTTCGAGACCCACCTGGGCAACTTGGCGAGACCTCATCTCTACAATAAATCAAAAAATCAGCCGGGCGTGGTAGCGTGCGCCTGTAGTTCCAGCTACTCGGAAGGCTGAGGCGGAAGGATCGCCGGAGCCCAGCAGGTCGAGGCTGCGATGGCTGGGAGCGGCCACTGCACTCCAGTCTGGGTGACAGAGTGAGACTCCAACTCAAAAAAAAAAAAAAAAGAGAGAAAAGCATTTTCAAATATAATCTAAACATCAACACAGATAAAACAACAAAAACATAATTCTCTATTGAAAAAGAAGAATAAAGAATGTAGCCAAAATAATTATGTAAGATGTCTGTAACTTAAATTAAACCAAAGAAAGGAGCATTCTTATAATTATATTTAAAGAAAAAAATTCAAGCAAAACAGTAATTTTAATCTCCCTTGAGTTCAAATTTACATTCAGTGCTCTCATAAAAAATTGAATGTGCAAATGGAATTAGAACAACATCTTTTTTTCTATCAAAGATACTGCACAGAGCAGAAAAACTGCAGGGTTTCTAATTTCTGTAAATAATTATTCTTGTCACCGAGGAGAGGTGAATATTGGAAATAAAAGCAATGAGTCAGAGATTAACAATCCTCTGAAGGACACATGGCTTTGCCTCTCCCAAGTTCAGTGTGAGTCTCTTTTTGTTTCCACAGAGCATTTGTACAACCACCACTGCATTTCTGCACTTTTTCTTCCTGGCTTCATTCTGTTGGGTTTTGACAGAGGCGTGGCAATCATATATGGCTGTCACTGGAAAAATTAGGACACGGCTTATAAGAAAACGCTTTTTGTGCCTTGGATGGGGTAAGCATATTAATATACTCTTTCATGCTCTTGTTAAAATGACTTTGAGCGCTCATATTATGAAGCAGCAGAGAACAGTTATACCCCCAGGCTACTTTGTGTCTCATTTGATACCTGAAGTAGAAATACATGAGAGTGAGCCTTTTTGAGTATGCAGTGATCATTTGGAACTGTAAAAAGCAGTAAGTATGGAATGCTCATGGAGCTAGCCAGTT
This sequence comes from Tarsius wallacei, assembly GCA_963574415.1. Classification (NCBI taxonomy): domain Eukaryota; kingdom Metazoa; phylum Chordata; class Mammalia; order Primates; family Tarsiidae; genus Tarsius; species Tarsius wallacei. The sequence goes on from CAUYQG010106888.1 coordinate 40,956, forward strand.
AACAGCATGCCTACATAGTGTGAGATGACACATGGGTTATCTGCAAGCAAAAACAAAGTCCCTCTGTTAATATTTTCAGAAAATCCCAAATGTCTTAAAATGTTCTGAGCCCAAAGCAAGATGGTTCACTAGGCAAGAACTCCCCTCAAGAATACTCTGAGGATTTCATTACAAGAAATTTCAAAACAAAGAACAAAATTATTCATATCATAGGAGAAAGTCATGTAAAGAATGAATGAAACTCACAGCTAGTTGGTGAGGTCCTCGGAAATGGAAACATAGAATTGTAGACAGACTAAGAGAATTAATGAAATCTTTACTTATCTTATGAGAAAAGTTTTGTTTGTTTGTTTTCAAATTGCCTCATGACATGGACATCTCAAAGATCTATAGCATAGGGTCAATTCTAACAATAGCCTTGTTAATTTAGGAAGCTAGTTTTAGAAAAAAATCCACATATACAACAAATGCCTACTGCTTCAGAAGGCTGGAGAATAGGATGCTAGAGAGCATCTGGAAAATTACAGATAAGTGACCTTATTACAATACCAGAATAATCCATGCTGGAAAAATAAGAACAAGAACACTTACAGCACATCCATCAGGTTTCAGCAAGGGTCTGTCATGCCTAACGAATGTATTAGGACTCTAAACACAAGCTAATGAGAAGGCAGGTAATAAGTTTAAGAATGGCTGCGTAATACTCCATCATGTAAATACATCACACGTTTTTTAACCAGTTTACTTTTTACAGAAACAAAAAACTGAGTACCATGTGTTCTCAGTCATAAGCAGACCCTGAACATTAATCATAATACTATAAGAAAGGGATTGGTAGGACACTGCTAGGGGTGGGGGGC
>CAUYQG010106890.1:0-10486 GCA_963574415.1 Tarsius wallacei
TGAGTTGGAGTCTCACTCTGTCGCCCAGACTGGAGTGCAGTGGCCGCTCCCGGCCACCGCAGCCTCGACCTGCTGGGCTCTGGGGATCCTTCCGCCTCAGCCTTCCAAGTAGCTGGAACAAATTGTGTGCTAATGTTTACAGTAAATATGCCAGGCCAGATGCAGTGGCTCAAGTCTGTAATCCCAGCACTTTGGGGGACCGAGGTGAGAGGACTACCTGAGCCGGTGGGTTCGAGAACAGGCAACAGGGTGAGACCTCATCTCTACAATAAATAAAAAAAATTAGCCGGGCGTGATAGTGCGCATCTGTAGTTCTGGCTTCTTGGAAGGCTGAGGCGGAAGGATCGCCGGAGACCAGCAGGTCGAGGCTGCGGTGGTCGGGAGCGGCCACTGCACTCCAGTCTGGGCGACAGAGTGAGACTCCAACTCAAAAAAAAAAAAAAGAAAAAAAGGAAAAACATTAAATTGCAATAGATAAATGGGCAAAGACTATGAACTAATAATTTACACAGACACATAGAAAATACCTAATGGCTATTACGTATTTGAAAAAAATCTAATAATAAAAGATATGAGAATTCAAGCAGTAAGATATCATTTATTGCCTATTGATTTAGTAAATCTTTTAAAAATGAGAATACTTAGTGCTAGAAAGAGTGTGGTAAAATAGGAACTTTCATACACTACTGATAGAAGTGTAAGTGGTACAATTTTTTTGGAAAGCAATTTGGAAATATGTGTCAATAGCTTTAAAAGTGTTCTTATCTTTTGATTTAGTAATTCCACTTCTGGAAATTTAGCCTGAGAAAACAATGTAAAATGCAGAAAAACCTTATGCATAAAGATGTTTATCATAGTTATTTATAAAGCAAAAACAAAACAAACAAAAGGAAAACCTGAATATTTAACAATAGAAACAGCAAAATAGTTGACAGTACATTTGCAAGCAGTCCGCTAGAATGATGTTTACAGGCTTGTTCTCATGCAAGTAAAAAACACACATAAAACTACACATTCACCATGATTTTAACTATGACAACATGCATTTTTTAAAAATCAAGAATTTTTTTTAAAAGGCTGCCTTTCTAGGTGGTGGGATTATATACAGGATTTTTTTGTTGTTTCTTTGTATTTTTCTGTATTTTCCAAATTTTGCACAGTGAACATCTATTATTTTTACAATATATATACATTTGTCAAAGTTGTAGTTTTTATTTTGGTCACATTATTTTTGAAGAGTATGTAAAGAGAAAGAAATGTATTAACAGCAATGATGCTTAGATTATAAAGCACTAAAAAGTTATATATTATTTGAATATGAAATATAATGACAGGAAAACTGAGAGAAATCTTTTATTTTACTATAACACTTCTATAGGTTAGCCAAATTTCAATGAACTGTTTTGCAAACTATTGAAGCTCATGTTTTACCCCTTTTCTTTTCCTCTCTTATTTGTGCCCAGTTATTGTTAGTTTCTCTTTTCTAGCTTTCTCCATCAAGGGATGGCAGAGAAAAGGAAATTGCCAGGGGAGGAGGGATAGAATTGGCAGTTGAAGGAAACTGCCAAGGGAGGGAGGGGCACACCTCATCAACAAGGGTACCTGCACAATGAACATTTGTATACCTAACCTGAATTGTACCTCACATCTTAAAAAAAAAAAAAAGAAAAAAAAGAAAGAGATGTTAAACCATTCTTTTAGATATGGTTTCGGTTTCTCTCACCGCAGTTCACTATTTTGAAAAGTAGCACTGTCTTCAATAGGACTAAAAACTATTCAATTGCTGTAATATTCCTATTAAAATTTCCAAACAATTCTCATGCATTCCATTCATGGAAGTGGTAAATTTGAAACAAAGGAAGAACTGAAAACTAGTACATATCACTTCAAGATTTGCTTCTCGGTGTAATCCAGAGCAAGACTTCCCCACCTTCCCGTTATTGGGAATAATCATGAAAAGACTATATTTCTGGCTTTAAAACATGGATGTAGAGGTCAGACTTATTCACACTATATCTCTAATATTCAGAGTTAAAATTGGCAGAAGTTATGGGATTAGCAATAGACTCTAAATAATTATTCTTTAGTAGTCAGGCACAAATAGATTTAAATGTATAGTGTTATTACAAAAGTCCATAGTGATGCATGCATGCCTTATATGTCTACTCCTTACATATAGACATTATAAATATACCTTGCTGAGGATTATTTCTGGAGCCAGATACTCTGGAGTGCCACATAATGTCCAAGTTCTGCCTTTAACTCTTTTGGCAAACCCAAAGTCTGTGACCTGAAAAGAAAAAAAAATACTCACAAAAATTTATTCCTTCACAATAAACATATTTACTGTACCTGAATTGAACGTTAAAATTTCAAGTGTTAAAGTGAAAGTAATGAAAAAAAGTGGAAAAAATAGATAAATTAATATAATTGAGACTCATTCATGAAGGCCATTATGTAGTGAATGAGTTTAAACGACCCAAGTTGGAAACCTTTCATCCCACTCAAAATGAAGAAACAAATGAACAACATCAAAATCCTTTTCATTCACTGCCATAAGATCCCATTCCCAGGGAATTAAAAAGTAAAGCAAAAGGTAAAAATAAATAGCAGTAACAAAAATGAAACAATGCTTAATAAAAGTATGCCTTAAGTCCAATGTGTCCTTTCCCATTAACTGCACCATCAATATGTGAAAATGTCAATGGGAGGCTCTATTTATAACTGTATAAAAAGGGGATGCTCCCACTTGAATAACAGCAGAGGTGAAAAGACAATATTGCCACCAGCCCAGTCTTGGTAATCAAGTCTCCTTTGGCAGCTGTATTATAGTAGTGAAGATCATGAGCTCTGGGGTCAGACTGGGTTCAAATTCTGACTCTACCATTTATTGGCTACATAACATTGGTCTGCCTTAGTTTTGTTCATCTTAAAATGAGAATAATAACAGTATTTCTACTTATAAGGTTATTGAGACAAAAAGAGATAATGCATATAAAACACCTGGAATATCCTTGCCACTAACAAGTGCTCAGAAATTCAGCTATTGTTATTTCCTTATGCAGGAGCCTGTGCTCAGTTCATGACTACAGATTATGGAAGAGATGAACAGGTTCGTTTCTCAATAGGATTTTCGCTTCTCTGTAATAGCAGTAGAATTATGCATTCAAAGTAAACAGTTAGGAAGAAGTAACTGTCTCCCTCAAAAAAAAATTTCAATATTGATAGTTGAGGATAAACACATAAAACTTCTTGCCTAGTATTTTCACAAATATATTGTATTTAATATGTTCAAGTCATACCTGGATATAACCTTGATGGTCGATTAAGAGATTTTCAGGTTTCAGATCTCTGTAGATGAGGTCTAGTGAGTGGAGGTACTCAAATGTTAGCACTATTTGAGCTGCATAGAACCGTGCATGGGGTTCACTGAAAAGAAATAAAACACTGATTTTGTGTAAAATGTAACATGTACTAATTAGATTATATATCAAAATTAACATGAGGTAGAGGTATTCTGGGAGCAAAAAGTGTCTTTTAAACATGCAAAAAGTGTTCTTTCTTTTAAACATATATAATCTTGTTAGTTTCCAAATAGTAAATCTCTAAATTGCCTTCAAATAATGCTTTGATAAGTTTAGGGGTCACCATATGTTGGAAAAAAACACCTAAAATAGTTATCTTATTGTAAATTATTATTGCCCATATTAGAAGACATGGATGGCTTTATAATGATGCCCTACTTTGGGAATGATTGGAAAGCAAATGTGCCAGCTGCACTGTCTGTAAGGACCACTGTTCCACTTAAGAGCCTCCGTCTACTTTTCTATAAATTGCAAGTGTTTATAGAATTTCACTACATAGAAGTTTTTTAACTGCATTAATTGACAGATTAGTGTAATTTTGATACCACAATCTGAGTATTACTCCAAAAGGATGTATCAATTTTCTAATTTGAGTTTGCAATTCATCTTCTAGTATATCCACTGAATTCTACTAATCTGCCTGATAAATTGCAATGACTTTCAGATTTGTGTCCTCTGAACAACCTTAACTATGAATATTTCCTTCAAGATGGTTGCCATGAATTTGATCTGGTAACACCAGAAATAGAAATTCCAAAAAAAGATGATATATGCTTCTCTTTTTGCTTGTCATTACATTTCAAAGGTCCTAGCCTGATACACATCAGGTGCTTAGTAAATATTTGTTGAACAAATGAATATGTAAGGATAAATATTTTGAGGGACAGAATTTTATAATATCGTTACAGTTTCAGCCCATTCCACCACTGTAACAATCACTTTGTATGTCACATAACAAAGAATGAGGTGAACACTGTAAGCAGAGATAGAACGAGTCACTCTGGTCACTGCAACATTTATTCTTAAACTTGGAAACGTTTGACCTGGGAAGTCCTCTCTTATTTTTTCCTTATTTTTATAAATATCTTATAAATATAAGATGTATCTTATATTTATTTCCATACAAGGGTGTTTGATTAGAGGAATACAGAGATTACATAGATCTATAATCAAATTGTTGAAAGGTGAAAGTAAAATATTCTAAGAGTGATTTATTATTAGGTGTTTCTACTTAATATTTAAGGGAATGCAGGAAGTCAACAGGAAGGTTTAATGTAGAAGTTGTAAGTATAGACAACTATTTAAGAGAGAATCATAATGACTCCGTTGATTCTGATTAAAGCCATGCTAAATAATAACTCATATTCTTCTCGCCTCAATGTTTCTAAGATGAAAGTTAGCAGGCTTTCAAGTGCATGAATAGTATTGAAAGGTTAGACAAAACATTGTCTCTGGTGTGAATTATTTCAACCAACTTACTTCCTTGTAGTACCAAGTTGAGCACTAAAAAGACAAGAAAGTAGGGAGCTGCACAGAAAATAAGTTACTAATGATAGAAAAGGAACAAAATATTTTTTAGAACAGGTTTAAGTACGATACTTCAGTGTAAAACTTTAAATAATCAGTGGCCAATATGAGGATTCTGCTTGGACAAGGGGCAATAGGAAAGAGAGGGCAATAGGAGGTGAAAGAAATTAACAAAGATAAACAGAAGCTACTTTGCATTAGTACAGGGCCCAACACATATTAAGTGGCCTAGACATATTAGATCAGTAAATGAATTTTGGCTTAGGCTTCAGGTAACTAAAAGAACTAATATTTGCCCATTACTTGATATCATCTTGTGATAATTTGAGTCTACCGTCATCTTTTTAAGAATCAAATTACCACCATCAGTCCTATTTAAACTCATATTTATGTTTTAATTATGCCAATAATGTAATTGTGAAAGTTGACTATACAAACTGGGTCATTCTTGTCATACCCGATTAAATCAGAGATGAGGGCCAGGGAGATAAAGCACTCGGGGCACATAGCACTTGCTCCAAGAATTAAATTCTCCACAAGTTCAGCTGCTAAAACTGCCTACTGTAATCTGAAACCAGTTTTATCTAATAGCTACTGAAATAATCCGCTGACACGCTGAGATTGTTTTATCCATCAGCATCACTCACCAACCAGAGCTTGCCGGCTCCCCCAAACTTTACTAGTATGTATGAACTGTTTCAAAGCTAACATAAAATTTCTCCTTTCTATAAAACCTGCAAACTTTTCTTTGTTCTTTGGTCACACCAAGGACCATCTGGGCTGTGTGCATGCCCTGAATTTAAATATAAATACTTGCTTCCCAAATAAAACTTTAAATTTAGAGATTCATCTTTGTATTTTTATTTTGACTTTGATATACTTGACTTTGTCAGAAATGGGATGCCAAAGCTGACTCACTTTTAGGAGAATCACTGGTGCTTGGAACTATGGCATGAAATACCCACACTGGGGCCCTTCAAGGCCCTCTGCTTCTGTGGGTTGTCTCTTTTCCCTCTGGTGAGTCTCTCTTGAACCAAACTCCTAATTTTGGTCAAGTTCTGTATTATTTGGGATTTGGTTGGGGAGGGTCTTTTCTCTTCTTGTTTGAGAGGTCTTTTACCTCCTAGTTGGGTGAGCTCCTGTTAGGGACAGTTATTATTCTTCCTGTTGACTTCAGATGAAAGATTTAGACCTTGGCTTTGAAGATGGATGAGGAGGTTTTCTTTCATTTAGAGAAAGTGCATTGTTCTTCCTGGTAAGTACATACTTTATTTTCTGTTGGCACTTGTGATTACTTGGCCTTCATGTAATTAGCACTTGCATTTAATTGAGACCAAGAAAATAATGTATAGATATTGCTAGATAATTCTTATCATTTGGGCCTCCTTACATAATTCAGTCACATGTTCACAGTTAACTATTATTTGTCCAATCTAGTATATATATAACTGACTCAATTGCTTTATCAAAATTTGTCTCACAGACTTCATAATATTACCCATTTTAAGGAAATCTTAAAGTTTAGTTTTATCTCATTTTGTTAGAAAAATAATTTGAATCCAACTGTCTTTTATAAATTGGTGAATTTATGTTTTACTATCTAATGACTGAAATTCTAAAATAAAAGCTAGAAGATTTTTATTTAAATCTATGTCTATGTGTTTAGATGTGTTTACACATACATACATACATTATGCTGCATGTTGTGTCTATCTACATGATAAAAGCTGGTGTAGTTGGCTAATAATCCCTTAAGGAATTCTATTCAGACAAACGAGCACTCATGTAAAATACCTATTAGCAATTAATCAAGATGCTTTTCAATTCACATGACTTAAGTAAATATTTGATAATTTGTTTTAAAATTACTGATAAAATTAGAAATGTTTTCAAAATTGTCAACATACATTTTTGCCTGGGTATCCAGGTCAGACAGTTTCATATTTGCTTCTGCTATATATATATATATATATATTTTTTTTTTTTTTTTGAGGTTGTGAAGCTATAAAGTCAGCCTAAAACTAAATGATCTGTTTATGCAAGTCTTTGAAAATAAGATTAATCTAATATTGTTGCTGTAGCTTCTAAGTTATTGACAGAAGATTCATATATTTAATTTTAAAGTTTTTTTTTTTTTTTAAGTTGGAGTCTAACTCTGTTGCCCAGACTGGAGTGCAATGGCACGCGCCCAGCCACTGCAGCCTCGACCTGCTGGGCTCCAGCAATCCTTCCGCCTCAGCCTTCCAAGTAACTGGAACTACAGGCGTGCACTACCACATCCAGCTAATTTTTTTGATTTATTGTAGAGATGAAGTCTCACCAACTTGCCCAGGCAGGTCTCAAACCCGTGGGCTCAGGCAATCCACTCACCTTAGCCTAGCCTCCCAAAGCGCGGTATTACAGGCTGAACCACCAAGCCTGGCTACCTTTAAAGTTCTTACTTAGGGAAACATTTGATAGTAACAGGCTATAAAACTGTCTTAAATAATGACTGTTTTCCTAATATCTCAATTTTTATAAGTATTCCTATAATTTACATTTTTATAGGTTATAAATATAATTATAGGCATACTTTCACAAGGATACTGATAATCAATTTTCACAAATACACCTAGGTATAACTTGCTTAAAAAAATAAAAAATTAGGTAGTTGTAAATAGAATAAACATTTTCATGTAATTTAAGATCTCAAAGTTATGTATGTTTTATTAAATAACAGGTACTCATTAAATTTCTGAGCCCAAATAAGATAAAAAGTTGAGCCGTATTGATAAATAAACATAAGTTTGCTAAATAAATATAAGTTTACTCTTTGCTTCTTAAATTTTATAAAAAGACTCAGTATATTTAGGTCTACTAATAGAAAGATGACATTAAGAAAAAATTATCTGTATGAGAAATTATCTTATGTGGTACATTTTTGTCTTAAGAGAGAAGTTATAGTATTAAAACTGGGGGTTAGAAAATGATGAAAGGTCTAAATAAGTCAACATGATTTATAAAAGACGAGCTTTGTGAAGGAAGTTTTATGTGTGAATGATTTGTCTGGGATTGGAAATAAATTATGTGTTTTTCCAAAAAGTAAAGACTGGTATTGGGGGTGCACTGGTATAGGACTACAGTCTAGTTTTCTATATTTAAAACAACAGGTTTTCTTGAAGTATTGATCTGTTTTAATAATATAGCAGGAGATCTGATTTGTTTCTTCAACAGCCATCTTCCAAACTGCAGGCAGTTTCTACTTCTGCCATGTTTTTTTTTTTTTTCTGAGATCTAATTAATCTCCTTGGTTTCATGTTAAAAATGCTGTCTTCTTCATTTAAAATGGTAATTTCATTTCTTGAGTTAACATTTTCCTTCTTTGAAATTTCTCAGATTTATATTTCAAGAGCTCAACTTTTGCTGTACCTTGGGTATGCTGTTGATATGAATGCTTCAAAGATCATATAATTCATAGAAATCTAACATGTCATCAGTCTTTTTTTGGTAGTTATCTTAAAATGCTGTATATAATATAAATACATTTTCTTGTCGATTGTAAGCTTTCATCAGAATTTTAACCATGGGCATTCTGTTTTTGTCATCTACACTTATTGTTTTGAATATTTCTCAAAAAACATTTATAATTAGATTCATGAAAAAGACTTTAGCAAGTTATCTTAAATACTAGTTTCTGATAGCTTTTAGAGCAATTAACTAAATGAAGGTCTTCAAACTAATAAAGTAACTAATGAGTTTAAGAAAGCACAAATCTAAATCAAGCAGAGCAATAATTAATTACATGAAATTAAATAATTGATAATGTTTTTAGAATTCTTATTTTAAACATAGTTCATTAAATGTTTTGTTTTTCAGATTTAAGAAAAATTTATCTCTTAAGCTATAATTCACAGTAATTTGGCAAAGTATGTTTTTATAAACAAAAATAAAAGGATTTTTCTCCTTATTGATTCCTCAGGAACTCAAAAACTACTACTTGTGAGTATTCTTATGACAATATGGTTTTTTGCAATAACCCCTATAAAATATGCTCTCTCTTGATAGTATAACACAATTGAAAACACTGATTACATTACTAAGGCTTTGACTAAAATGTCATTATCTGCAAACATGCATAAAATGTCTGATTTCAAGGACTCTCAGCCTTACAATGAGTACATAAAACTATCACTTCCTGGCAGGTTCAGGAACCTTAAGACTTTAAGTACAATCTACAGTCTGCCTAGGTTTGGCTTCCTAGCCACAAGAGGTTTTTAAATCTGAGATTCTTATGTGATTAATGTGGAGAAAAAAGTTATATTTCTAAAGAAAAGCTATAATACACCTTTTATTAGATTGTAACTATGTGTATTGTTTTTGAATTCTTGTTATCTACCTATAGACTAGATTAGGCCCTAAGTTAGTCTAGGTTCCTCATAAAATTACTAAAATGGAAACTTCTCTGTTCCTGAAGCCCTATAAGCTGAAATTAGATAAACTTGAAGGAACAAGTCTCATGCCTGATATACAGGTTATGCTAAAAGTTCACCACACTATCCAATGCAGTAGCCAGAGATATTCAAACTGCAAACCAGGACAAGAAAGTTTTCTATGCTGTAAATGGCTTTTCTCAAGACATCAGAATAATGAAACTCTTACTCCTCATAATGCCTATTTTTCACTTAAAATAATACCGTAATTAAAATTTCACAAACAGTAACTGCTATAAGTAACTTGACAAAACTTAACCTAAGTAATTATTTTGGTCTACCCAGTGGGCAATTTTGACAATATCCGTAACACCACTTTTTGTTCAAATTGTACTGATGGTCCCTTTTGTAAAGGTGGCATTCTCTGCTTTAATTCAATACAGTTATAAAATGTTGTCTACAACAGGTCTCATTCGGTTACCCCTACAGATTTGTTTAGCTTATTGCCCTTAGGCTTGGGCTCAGAGTTCAAAACCACTACACAAACTAAATTTCTTATGTTGTTGTTAATTATTTTGTATTATTATTTTTAAGCTTTATTCGTATTGCCTATCTAGTCTTTGTAAAGTCAGCTGTCCCAACAGAATAATGTTAGCCCAACACTTCAAGATGATTGCTAATATCTCTGGAAGTAAAAAAATGGAACTCAATGCTGGACTCCTGCAAAACCTACCCTGAGGAAAAAAATCTTCCTTCTGGCTTCTTTGTTACCCAAATGTGGCCCAGGTCCCCGACACAGACCCCCAACGACCTCCTAACACACAGGACAGAGACAACAGGAGCAGGTTCATCCTGACACTGAGAAACAACTAAGCCTAACTTCAAGATGGCTGATCAGTGATACCTTCAGAGAAAGATCTTTATCAAAGAGGGAAATATGAAAGTTGATAATACAAATCGGGTCATTCTAGTCATACCCAATCAAATCAGGATCAAGGGGCTAGAGATATAAAGTATTTGTGGCACATAACACCTGCTCTAAGAATTAATAGCCGGGCTCGGTGGCTCAGCCTGTAATCCCGCGCCTTTGGGAGGCTGAGGTGAGTGGATTGCCTGAGCCCGCGGGTTCGAGACCCGCCTGGGCAGGCGAAACCTCATCTCTACAATAAATCAAAAAAATTAGCC
>CAUYQG010106893.1:0-16364 GCA_963574415.1 Tarsius wallacei
AAAAAAACACATTTCAGCTGGGCCCGGTGGCTCAGCCTGTAATCCTGCGCCTTGGGAGGCTGAGGTGAGTGGATTGCCTGAGCCCGCGGGTTCAAGACCCACATGGGCAACTTGGCAAGACCTCATCTCTACAATAAATCAAAAAATTAGCCGGGTGTGGTGGTGCACGCCTGTAGTTCCAGCTATTTGGAATGCTGAGGCAGAAGGATCACCGGAGCCCAGTAGGTCGAGGCTGCGGTGCCCGGGAGCGGCCACTGCACTCCAGTCTGGGCGACAGAGTGAGATTCCAACTCAAAAAAAAAAAATCACATTTCAATAGTTAGCATGAACATGAATAGACTAAATGCACCACTGAAAAAGACAGAATGGTAAACTGGATAAAAAAAACTATGACCCAATAATTTGCTGTATCTGGGAAATTCATCTCACCACAAGGGATGCATACAGACTCAAACTTAGAGAATGAAAAATGTGTTTCCAGGTGAATTGATCACAAAAAAAGGCAGGAGTCATAATCTTAAATCAGACAAAACAACCTTTAAGCTATCAAAAATTTTAAAAGATACAGAAGGACACTACATAATAATAAAAGTTTCAACCCTTCACAAGAAATATTCATCCTAAACATATATGCACCCAACACAGGAGCACCAGTGTTTATAAAGCATTTACTAAGAAAACTAAAAAAGATATTGACACTAACACTATTGTAGCTGGGGACTTAAATACCCCACTAACAACCCTAGATAGATAACCGAGGCAAAAAATCTAAAAATAAATATGGAGCCTCAACTTGACACTCAACCAAATGGACTTAACAGATACCTACAAAATACTCCATTCAGCAACCACAGAATACACATTCTAATCATCACCACATGGAATATACTCCAAGATCGATCACATTCTTGGCCATATATAGCATAAATAATTTCATAAGATTGACATACTCCCATGCACCTTCTTGGACCACAGTGGAATAAAAATAAATATCAACACCAACAAAATTCCTCCAAAACCCACAGAGACATAGACACTAAACAGCATGATACTGAATGACTACTGAATCAACACAGAAATCAAGAGAAATTAAAAGATCCCTGGAAACAAATGAAAAGAAGAAACATCCTACCCAAACCTCTGGGATGCCATGAAAGCATTTCTAAGAGGGAAATTTATATCTCTATGAACACATATCAAGGAAATGGAAAGACCAAAACTTAACAGCCTAACAAATCACCTAAGGGAGTTAGAAAGACCACCAAAACCCTAACTGTAGTAGAATAATCCAGATCACAAAAGTAAAAATCCAAATATGGGACTCAGAAGACAAAAATATCATGGAAAAATCAACACAGCAAAAAGCTGGTCCTTTGAAATAATAAACAACATAGGGCAATTGCCTTACCAGACTCTGGTGTGGTCATGAGCTCTTGGAGCTATGGCCACTGCCATGTTTTCTGGCTTTGGCCCCCCCTCTAGCTTTGGAAGGTGAATCTCCTCTTTCTCTCTCTCTAATTTACTTTCTAAATAAACTATAATTTTTAATCCAAAAAAAAAAAGAAAGAGTAAACAAGATTGAAGATTGATGGGCCCCTAGCCAGAATGACCAAGAAAAACCCCAATTAAGCACAATCAGAAATGCAAAAGATCAAATCACAATTGATCCCTAAGAACTATAAAAGACTATCAGAGATTACTATGCACACAAATTTGAAAACCTTAATGAAAGACTTTCTGACATCACACAACCACCCAAGGTTGAAACAAGAAGACACTGAGACACTAAATAGACCAATAACAATACAAGAAACTGACTGCTGCACTGATAAAGGACTTCGGAATGTCTCGGGGTACAAAATAAATGTGCAAAAGAAAGTTGCATTCTTATACACCAACAACAAGCAGGCAGAGAACCGAAAAAAGAAAAAGCACAATCCTGATCACAATAGCCACACAGAAAAATGAAATACTTCAGCAGAAGATTGAAACAGGTCCCCCACTTATCACTAAACACAAAAATTAGCTATAAATGGATCAAACTATAAGAAACTTAGAAAATGCAGGAAACACCCTTATGGAAATTGGAACTGGCAATCAATTCCTGATCAAAACCGCAAGTGCATACCATAAGAGATAAGCTAGACAAGTGGGACCTCATTAAACGGAAAATCTTCTGCAAAGCAAAAGAAACCATCAAGAGAGTGGGGAGAAAGCCCACAGAATGGGAAAAAAAATATTTGCCAACTGTATATCTGACAAAGGCCTAACATCCAGGGTCTACAAGGAATTCAAACGTGCTGAAAGGGAAAAAAAAACAGCCCCATTAAAAAGTGGGCAAAAGACATGAATAGACACTTCTCAAAAAAATACATACGGACATCCAACAGACACATAAAAAAGTGCTCAGCCTCACTAATCATCAGAGAAATGCAAATCAAAACCACATTGAGATACTACCTAACCCCAGTAAGAATAGCCATCATTAATAAAACAAACAACAGCAAATGCTGGTGAGGATGCTGAGAAAAACGAATGCTTCTACACTGCTGGAGGGAATGCAAACTAGTGTAATCTTCTTTGGAAAACAGTGTGGTGATTTCTAAAAGAACTAGACATTGACCGCCATATGACCGAGCAATCTCCCTAATAGGAATATACCTGGAGGAATTCAAATCATGCTACAAAAAAGATACCTGTAATGCAAGTTTATTGCAGCATTATTCACAGTAGCAAAAACATGGAACCCATCGTGCTGCCCATCAAAACTGGATTTTAAAAAGTGCTATTTAAACATACACAAGGGAATATTACTCAGTCATAAAGAAGGACAAACATATGAACTTTGCAGCAACTTGGATGGATTTAGAATCTATCATACTCAGTGATCCATCACAGAAACAAAGAACAGATTACCATATATACTCACTCATCAGCAGACCCTGAACATTTACCATAATACTGTAAGAAAAGGATTGGCAGTAGCAGGATATTGCCGGGGTAGGGGTGGGGACACGACATCAATAAGGGAAACTGATTATAAACCAGGCAAAGTGGGGACCAAAGGGAGGCCCAAATTTCACCTGTATGATGACAACTTGTATCCCTGATCCTGTATTTTACCTCACATCTTTAAAAAACGAAATAAATAAAATAAAATAAAAAGAAGTACTTGTTGACATTTCCTAGATTTATATGTAAAGTCTTAATATTTTAAGCTAAATTGAATAATTTAAGGGAAAACTTGTATTACTGATAGTTATTACTTTAATAAGTCAGAGATTAATTTTAAAATGCAGTATATCTCTAAATAATCTTCTTGAGCATAAAAACTTTAATCAAGGACATCAAAAAATCTGATTAAATATATTTGTAATTTGTCATGATTCTTCCACTGGACTTCTTAGATTAACCTACCAACTACCAATTCTAATTGCAGTAAGGAGGTTTTATACATGATCTAATTATCATGAGTCACTGAGTCAAGCAAGAAGCCAAAGTAAAGAGTTGTTTGGTTCATGCGTGTTTAGCTACTAGACTGTAGGAAGGGAGGATGTATAGAAATTATAAGAGACTATGGAGTCAGATAATCTGGGTTTGATATCTGCTTTATGACACATTGTATGTGAGCCTTCTGGCATATTATTTAAACTTTCTTTTAATACTTAGTTTCATCACCTGTAAAACCTGTACCTACTTCATAAAATAGTTGTGAGGTGTACATAATGCAACAGAGTTTAAGTACTTAGAACAGCACTTGACACACAAAACTAAGTGTTCAATAAATGTTGGCTGTTGCTGTTATTTATCATTTTTAACAAAAGATTTATGAGCCGGGCCCAGTGGCTCAGCCTGTAATCCCGCGCCTTGGGAGGCTGAGGTGAGTGGATTGCCTGAGCCCGTGGGTTCGAGACCCACCTGGGCAACTTGGCGAGACCTCATCTCTACAACATATCAAAAAATTAGCCGGGCATGGTAGCGCGTGCCTGTAGTTCCAGCTACTTGGAAGGCTGAGGCGGAAGGATCGCCGGAGCCCAGCAGGTCGAGGCTGCGGTGGCCAGGAGCGGCCACTGCACTCCAGTCTGGGTGACGGAGTGAGACTCCAACTCAATGAAAAAAAAAAAGATTTATGAACATCAACTTCACTCAGGTGTTCTCAAGGAGACTTAAGTTAAATCACTTGTCAAATTTTACCATGAAGTCTTCTATTTGAGAAACTCCTAAATGCACCTTTCTATGTTTAATTGCTGTGACTTTCCAGAAGCCCCAAAGGATAATTTAGCCTGAGAAAAAAAATTATTTGGCATTAATCTCTGACTTCAAGCTTAATGCCTAAGGCTCTGCAGATTCTTTCATTCCAACTACTTGGGAGATTAACAGTTAACAGACTTGAAGTCTTGCTGTTTTTCGACATTTCTTTCAAGAACAAAAACAGCTTTAATAATTTTGCTGGAATTGTAGGTGATTTTATCTCTTCACCCATTTGATCCTTGGATGTGAGGACTAATTTGAGGAGTAGGAATACAGTTGTCCCTCAGTACACACAGGGTATTGGTTCCAGGGCCTCCCTGGAATACCAAAATCTGCAGCTGCTCAAATCTCTGATACAAAATGTCATATTTATTTGCATGGAACCTACACACATTCTCCCATATACTTCAAATCATTTCTAGATTACTTATAATACCTAGTACAATGTAAACGCTATATAAATAGCTGTTAAACTATATTGTTTAGGGAATAATGCAAGAAAAAAATATACATATGTTCAGTACAGATGCATTTATTTCTCAAATATCTTCAATCCATGGTTAGTTGAATCCACAAATACAGAAACCACGGATATGAAGGGCCAACTATATTTCTTATAGCTACTTTTGAATACTATAGTAGCAATTGCCTGTCCTTCATACATGAACTCCTTATGTATTGTTCAGACCTACCGACTTAGAGGTGCTAACATTAGACCGCTAAGGCTTAATTCACTTGTTGTTAGAATTTTTCCCCTCGGCAAGTATGTCAAGCCAAGTATTTCAAAGAATAAAGAGGGTAAGTAAATGCCACAAAGCAAATCTATATACTAGGCTGATAAAAGAAAGAGTATGTGAAATAGTCAGCCTGGTGATCGTGTGTAGCTAGTTTAAAGACCACAGCTGAAAAGAGACTTTGATTTTATCACTAAATTGCATGATGCCTAAGTTGATTTCGATCCAACCTGCCATAATGAAGCTGAACTCATACATGCTTTTTTTGTTCAGAGGAGCTGTTTCTCATCTATTCTTCCCTCTGCTCTCCAGAAAGGGAAAGGACCCAGGGGAAATTCTGTGTTGGAAAAATTTTTTTAAATGCTCTAAATTGTTCTAAAGATTGAAGATATTTATTTAACCAATGCATGGTTAACATATAGCTGGTCAATCTGGATTATGGAGAATAAGTGACCTCAAACACTGCAAAAAGAGTACACAACTGTCACAAGTAAACAGTCACAAGCTCAGTTCTCCATGGTGGAGTACGATGGGAGGCGCCTCCATTTCCTTCAGTCTCTTAAAACTTGTCTAAGACCTTTAGTGTATACGTGTTATATATCCATTCCTCCCCTGAATTCACCTTGTCTTTCCTATTTCCTTCTTTCCTTTAGTCAAAATGTTTTGCCTTTTCATATTTATGTTTATCTTTTCGTATTGTTGTAAGCAAATTTAATTCTTTCTAGATTTGCAACATATAATGAGCCAACAAGGCTGATGGTCAGTCTGTGGGCTCCAGCTCGGCAGCATAGGGTGTTTATGGTTGGTATTCACACTCTCGCTTCCAATTTGTCAGTGTCTAGGTCATATCAGCACTTAGTTTTCACATTTTCCATAAATATGCAATTATACATATGCATGTATGCTTGCATGTCAATCCAACCTGTGCTTTCAAACTCTTTGTTCTCAAAGACTAAAGCATGCCAAGGAAACCATCCCAAAATTGAAACTATGTATTCTAACTATATTGAGGTATAGTTGACAATGAGAAATTGTGTACATCCAAAGAGAACAATGGGATGTTCTGATATACATATACATTGTAAAATGATTTCCACAATCAAGCTAGTTAACATATCCATCACCTCACATAATTATCTTTTTTTTTATGGTGTAATACTTAAGATCTACTCTCCTAGTAAATTTCAAGTATACACTATATTATTATTAACGATAGCCACCATGTTATACATTAGGTCTCTAGAACTCATTCATCTTATAATTAAAAGTCTGTACCCTTTGACCAATATCTCTCTATTTCCCCATCCCTCAACTCCTAGTAACCATTGTTCCACTATGTCTCCCTGAATTCAATTGTTTTAGATTTCCCTTTCAGTGAAATCAGGCAGTATTTATTATTCTACGTCGGGCTTATGTCACTTAATATAATATCCTCCAGGTTTAGTTTTGTCGTCACAAATTGCAGGAATTTCTTATTTTTTAAGGCTGAATATTATTCTAGTGTATATATCACATTTTCTTTACCCATTCATCAATTGATGGACACTTGAGTAGATTTATTTCCTGACTGTTATGAATAATGCTTCAATGAATGTGAAAGTACAGATATCTCTATGAAATACTGATTTCATTTCTTTTGAATATATGTCCAGGCATGGGATTGTTGGATTACATAACAGTTCTATTTTTAATTTCTTGAGGAGCTTTATAGTGTTTTTTCATAACAACTGTACCAATTTACATTCCCACCAACAATGTATAAAAGTTCCTTTTTTCCATACCCTTACCAATACTTCATTTTGTCTATTTGATAAAAGTCATTCTAACAGATGTGAGATAATATTTTATTGTAGATTTGATTTACAATTCCCTGATAATTAGTGATGTTGAGCACCTTTTCCTATAACTGGTGGCCATTTATATGTCTTCCTTGGAAAAATTTTCATTCAGGTCCTTTGTCCATTTTTAGAATTTGGTTATCTGGTTTTTGTACTATTGAGTTGTATGAGTTCCCTATATATTTTGGATCCTAACCCTAAGCAGACATATGGTTTGCAAATATTTTCTCCCATTCTCTGGGTTGCTTTTACACTTTGTTAAATGTTCTCTTTGATCTTCTTGCTTGATTATTCTTAGAAGGCTATAATACTATCCAGTCAGAGTTTATTTTCAGAAAATAGGAGTTTTTTAAAAAGAGATTTGGGTGATTTCAATATCATTGGTAGAGCTAAAGGAGCTGGTCTAGGTTGGGCTTTGAGGAATGATTCCCATAGAACCACTTTACAACTGACCAGTCT
Source organism: Tarsius wallacei (assembly GCA_963574415.1). Lineage (NCBI taxonomy): Eukaryota > Metazoa > Chordata > Mammalia > Primates > Tarsiidae > Tarsius > Tarsius wallacei. The sequence continues at coordinate 7,283 of CAUYQG010106893.1, forward strand.
GAGGGAATGGCTTTCTTTGCCACAATCAGGAAACAGTGTAATTAGGAAGAAAGCTGCCACTGGAAATTTGACTTCAGGAACAGTCTTAGCTATGCTCCAAGTCCTAGTTCTCAGTGGTTATAAAGCTAGTGGGTAGACACAAGATTTCTGCTGAAGAGAAACTCAGTGCCTCCACAACTTTGTTTTTCAGAAGTGACAATAGAGAAAATATTGAAATGTGGCCTCTAATTTCACACAAGTGCATTTGGTTGGCTAAATCTAATAATAACTGGACCCTTAAATCAAGGGAGCACAGGAAATAAAAATTTTAGCATTTTAGTGTAGTTCACCAGGCAGGAAGACCTATTAGAAGAGCATTTTTAAAATTCTGCATTGCAAATTACTTGTGGGTCATAAAATCAATTTATCTAATGGGCCATGAAGTGAATTGATTTTTAATGAACTAGAATAGAATAGATCATTGTATCCTATGTAGTAAGAGGATTGTTTGTAAAGCTTTTTATTTCAGGTGTGTGTGTGTGTGTGTGTGTGTGTGTGTGTGTGTGTGTGTGTGTGTGTATAACTGAGTTATGATATAAATGATTATATTAACTGTATGGACTAGAGCCAAAAAATTTTGATATCCACTGCTCTAGATAGAGGATAGAGTAGAATTTGAACACCAATCTACCAATGTTCAATATAAGCCCTGTGAAGGTGAACTTATATCTAAACTGTATCAGTTTTCTATGACTACTGTAACAAATCCACAAACTTAGTGACTTAACACAAATTTACTAAATTACACTTCTGTAATTAAAAAATCCAAAATGGTTCTCACTGAGCAAAAATCAAAATGTTGTCAGGGCTACATTTCTTTCCAGAAGTGCTAAGGGAAATCCAGTTCCTTCCCCTTTCCACGTCCTAAAAGCGGTCAACATTTCTTGGTCCACTTCTCCATCTTTAAAGCCAGCAACATCAGACCAAGTTGTTCTCAGATTGCCATTCCTCTGTTCTTTTCTGCCTCTGGCCTTACCCCTTTAAGGATCCTTGTGATTACATTGGGTCTACCTGGATAGCCCAAGATAACGTTCCTATCATAAAGTCAGCTGATTAGCAACCTTAACTCCTCTGTGTTTTGGAGCTTAACATATTCACAGGTCCCAGGGATTAGGACACAGATACCTTTGGATGCAGGGGGCATTATCCCATGTACCTCAGTAACTAAACCAAATTAAGAAGCAGGGCAACATGTAATATATCCTACAAACTAGGGGGGAAAGGAGACATTGATATTTTAATGCAGATCTTTCATTTCTACTGTTTCCAGAGCCAGGTTGGGTGAGAAAAATGCATTATTTCCTACAAGGAAAGGCATAAAAATATGTATAATTCCATTTGAGTGTTCATTTTAAGATTATTTCTGTTGGTTTCCTACTACAAACAACACTGAAAATAACTAGTCATCTTTTTTGTGTCTCCCCTGCTCCCTCTCCCTTAATGTGAAGTTTGAAATACTATTTTACTTCCATTTAATACCAGAAAGCCCATCAGTGAGTTTATGCTACATCTTATAAATGTATCCCATTCCTCTTCTACCATTTTTGAGAGTTGTATCACATCTACGTTGTCAGAGCATGGCCATTATATACTATATTGTTTCCCTCAACTCCATCATTTAGTCTCAATTTTACAAGAAACTGTATATTCAAAGGTCACAGATAAATATGTAGTCGATGCTCTCTAGTCATTTTAGCTGAATAAAGATTTCTCAGGAAGAGATGTTAGAATTAATATCCCCTGAGTTCTTGCATGTTCATAAGGATATCTGTAGCCTTTATGCTCAATAATCAGTTTCACAGAATATAAAACTTACATTTCTTTCCTTGAGTATAGTAAATGATACTATTTTAGCATAAAGCATTGCTGTTAAAAAAAAAAAAAGTTGTTTTAACTATGACTTTTTTCCCATATAAGTGACCTGAACGTTTCACCTGAAAACTCAAAGGGTTTTTTCATCATTATTATAATTAGTCTAATAGTTGTATTAGAATATGTTTCAGTTTAAGTTATTCTGGGACAATTTTTCCATAAACAGAGTGTGATTTTGAGACCTATTTTATTTCAGGAAACTTTTCTATTAATTTATTTTTATTTTTCATTATTTATTTATTTAGAGTCAGGGTCTCACTTTGTCACCAAACTGGAGTGCAGAGGCACAATCATGGCTCACTGCAGCCTTGACCTCCTGGGCTCAGATGATCCTTCTGCCTCAGCCTCTCAAATAGCTGAGACTACAGGCATTCACCACCATGCCTGGCTATTTTTTTTATTTTTTTATTTTTGTAGAGATGAAGTCTCACTGTGTTACCTAGGCTGGTATCAAACTCCTGAGCTCAAGCAATCCTTTTTCCTCAGCCTCCCTAGGTACTGGAATTACAGGCATGCGCCCCCACACACAGCAGGAAATTATCTTTGAAATATAGCTTTTAGTATTATTTTGTCAGATTGCTTTTCTTTTCTTTGGGGGCACTCATTTTTACACGTTTCCTATTTTTTGTCTGCCATATTTATTTGTCCACACTCTCTCTGATGTCTTTTTATTTTTGTTTTCAAATGTTTACTCTTTTTTATTTGTCTCATTCCCAACATATATTTGTCTCATAACATTATTTATGCTGCTATCTTCAATTCTAAGTTATTCTTTAGTTCTGAAATGGGTTTTTTAATCTTTTTGGTGATTTTTTTTTTAGTTTGATTGGTTCTCCTTTTAAATCTGCCTTTCATCTAATCATTTTACCTCTGTGTTTTTCTAATCCTAATTTATGCTGTTCTTTCATAGGTTCAAAATATTTCAATTTATTTTAGATGATTTTTTAAAATAGTGGCTTTCACCCAATCACTATAAAAATGTTGTTCTTCTTAGTATTATTTTTCTTGTAATGAATCTGCATGGGATGTGGTAAAGACTTTTGCTACGGTTCACCTCTAAGTGAAACAGATTTACTTGTCCTTTTAGATGTCTCTATGTACTAGGTCTGTGGGGGAGCTAGAATAACTCATATATTTACAACTCTAGAACTTTCTTTTATGATGCTGTTAAGAAATATCAGCAAATATTGCTTCTTTCTGGCATCTTCTCTGTTCCATTTCCCCACTTTTATTTAGACTTTCTCTTTCCTTTGTCTCTAGAATCCCTGCCCTGCTCATTCTGGATCCTACACCCAACAGCTGGTCCTCAGTGAAGGTCTGTGTCCAGAAAGGGCGCTTTGGCCTGTTGATTTTGAGAGTTCATAGGACCCAGAACTCCCATTATCATCTACCTTCTTACAGCCCCTCACACTCACTGGGGCATTGGCACTTGCAAGGCCTTCCCCAGTCATTTATACCATTCTTGGCAAAGCTTGAAATGCTTTCCCTACTTGAAGGGAGCATGTTGATGTTTTTATTTATCTGACTTTCCCTTGCCATTCCCCACACAGCTGCTTAGACAGCATAGTTCTTGTTGCTGTTATTGGTTCGCTGTTTGTGTTTTGAAATTCATGAGGCTCTTTAACGCTTCATTTTTGGGCGAAGGTTTCTGTGTTTTTAAAATTATTTTTATTTTTAATTATTATGAGGACATAATATGTATATATATTTATGGGGTAGATGTGATTTTTTGGCATACAATGTGTAATTATATCAAGTAATTTTTTGTTAGTGGCAATAGTAGTGTTTTTTATCCATATTTTTTGCCAGTTTGTGAGGAGGATTCGGGGTTATTCAAAACTATGTCATCATCTCTTACCTTCTCTCTTATTATTTAAATTTCTCATAGGACTTTGAAATTTAATTAATTTATTATTAGTAAATTAATTTATTTAATAAAATTATTTCACAAAAGTGTCATTTAATAAATATATTCATTTATTTAATACAAATGAATTTAATGTTTAATTCCTTGTCTTTTACCTGTATCTTTTATAAGATCTCAGACTCCACATATCAAAACATATCCCAGAACCACAGTTAGATATAAAATGCCACCTCACACCCATTAGAATGGCTACTATAAAGAAAAGAGAAGTAGGAAGAAAACCAAAACACAAGTGTTGGTGAAGATGTGGGGACATTTGAACTCTTGGATACTGTTGGTGGAAATTTAAAATAGGGCAGCTGCTGGGAAAACAATATGGTATTTCCTCCAAAAATTAAAAATAGGATTACCATAAGATCCAGAAATTCCAGGAATAAAAAACAGTAACCCAACGAGATATGTATATACCAATGTTCACTGCAGTTTTATTCACAATAGCCAAAAGGTGGAAGCAAATATGTGTCCATCCATAGATGAATGGATAAACAAAACAGGGCATATACACATAAGGGCTTTTTCAGCCTTAAAAAGGAAGGAAATTCTGACACATGCTACAGCATGAATGAATCTTGAGGACATTATGCAGAATATGATAACAAAAAAGCAAGTATTGTATGACACCACTTACATGAGCTGTCAAATTCATAAAGACTGAGAGTAGAATGGTGATCGCCAGGGGCTGGGAAGAGCAGGGAATGGGAAGCTGTTGTTGAAATGGGTATAGCATTCCAGTTTTGCAAGGTGAAAAGAGTTCTGGAAATTGGTTGCACAGCAATCTGAATGTACTTAAACACTACTGAACTATATTTAACTATGTTGAAATGGTTAACAATGGTAATTTTATGTATGTGCATTATTTTATCACAATTGCAAACTTTTTTTTCCACTGGAGTCTCACTCTGTCACCCAGACTGGAGTGAAGTAACCGCCCCTGGTCACCGCAGCCTTGACCTGCTGGGCTCCAGCAATCCTTCCACCTCAGCCTTCCAAGTAGCTGGAACTACAGTGTGCGCTACCACGCCCAGCTAATTTTTGATTTATTGTAGAGATGAGGTCTCACAAGTTGCCCAGGTGGGTCTCGAACCCGTGGGCTCAGGCAATCCACTCGCCTCAGCCTCCCAAAGCGTTGAGCCACCAAGCCCGGCCAACTTTTTTTAATTTTTAAAAGACATCCTAGAGCTGATATTTTCTTCATTGCTCCAACTCAGTGAACAGCACCACCATCTACACACTTGCTCAAGCCAGGGAGGGTTCTAGGAGTCGCTCTTGACTTCCCAATTTCATATGCAATTCATCACTCAGTCCCGTAATTCTAGACAGTTCCTAAACTTGCCCACTTCTCTCTATCCTCAATTTTAGTTATCTTTTCCACATTGCTTGTCTCCCTTCCATCAGTGCTTGTACTGATTCAACTAACATACTTCAGCCGGAGTGCTCTAAAACAGAGATGGATCACATAATTTCTTTAGGAAAGTCCAAACTCCTTAAAAAGGTTTTCCAGACAAGAACCATGTGATCTGGTCTCTGCTTATCCCCAGTCACATTTCTCACCACTCCATGGGTCCTTATTTCTAATTCTGGCCCCATTGTGCCACAAACCTGAGATGAGGTATGGGAGCTCATCATTGTGAAAGAAGTTTACAGAGCTCAAGGCCATTGCTATTTTACCCTCTTGTACAACTCGTCTCTAATGTTCATTAAATATTTTTAGATTTGTGCTGCAAAGTCCTCAGTCATGATTCACCAGGCCTAGAAAGTGCATTAACATTAAGAAATAAGCTATAATGGGCTTTTAACAACATGATTCTCCAGAAAAACAGAACATATTTCAGCCTCTGAAATGTTCATCTTTTTAAAATGCAGTAATGAAAAGATAACTTGATCTCCTAGACATTCCAATCACATTTTTCCATAATCTACCCTCTCATGTTCTCTATTGGTCTTGCTCTCCCTTCATAGATTATTAATTAAAAAGTAATTAAAATCTCACTTTGCTAAACTCCGCATTTCTTTGACTTTGAACTCTGCATTACTTTGACTCTTGTGCAACTTTATGATTTCCATTGCTTTTGTATTATTTTCCTCTTTCATCATCTTTTCATTAATCTCTGAGTCCTCCAAGTACTGATGCCTCAAAGATAATGGGCCTCACTAAGGAAAACAGAGAACTGGACTTCTTCACCTTTCTCTTTTTCTTCTTAACCTAGTTGACATACTATGTTTTGCTTTTTGAGAAGAGAAATGAAAAAAATAAATATCCAATAAGTTAGTGAATTGCTCAAAATTTCTGGGAACAATGGATTTACTATAATGTTGTTTCTTTTTTTTCAGGGAGCATTCCTGCAAGAGCTGACATTTTATCGTCAAGTCTTCCACTCTTTTCTTCCTAGTTCTCCATTCTCAGAAACACCATCTAATCTCAACACTTCTACTCAGTTCCATTCAGCCAAGCTCAATTTTTTTTGTTTTCTTTTTTGTTTTCTTTTTTTGTGTGTATGTGTGTGAGTTGGAGTCTCACTCTGTTGCCCAGGTTGGAGTGCAGTGGCACACTCGTGGCCACCCCAGCATCAATCTGCTGGGCTTCAGTTATCCTTCTGTCTCAACCTTCCAAGTAGCCAAAACTACAGGCATGCACTACCTCACCAGCTGATTTTTTATTTATTGTAGAGATGAGGTCTCACCAAGTTGCCTAAGCTGGTCTCTAACCTGTTGGCTCAGGCAATCCAACTTGCCTCGGCCTCCCAAAGTGCTGGGATTACAGACAGCCAGCCTCATTTCTTTATCATTGGACCTGACATTATTACTCAAGATCTAGTGTTTCCAACCATAGTTAAGATATTTCTATATGAGGGTTCTGCTATTTCCATAAGCATAGAATTTCTAAATTTTATTTCTTCCCATCTAAAGGCTCCACTCTTAGTTTATAATATTACTATTCTCCAGGTACCCAGATTCAAGTTATTCTACTAAATATTCAATATGTACTTCTATGATGTGTGCTAGGAACAGAGAAAATATAGTTCTCAACATGTTCCCAACTCAGTCAGAAAAAGTGACAAATCAACCACAAAGTGAGCACCAAAGTCTGGAAAGGGTCACACTGTGATTACAGTTAACTTTTTCTTCCCTTCATCCCTCACACCCAACTTTTCACCAATGTCTGCTATATTTTAATCACTGAAATCAGTCATCTCTCCATCTTGAATTTTTGAAGTTGTGTTTCCCATGTGCTCCTGCATTAAATCATGAAATAATTAAGTCCTGAGTACAACCCATGCTTTTGGAGGTTTGTTCCTCCTCTTCACAGGGCTGCCAGGTTATTACCTCCTGTTTTAGGTACACTAGCATCCTCTCCTCATTGCTTCCACTTAGTCCAATTCATCTAGGACATCAGATTGAATTTCTTAAACTGCTACATTTCCAAAGCCACTTCCCTTTTTAGGACCCTACAGTGGAATTGACGCTAGTTACAGTGGGAGCCTTCAGGAGGTCCCCAGTCAATGTCCACTCTAGCTCACCATACTCATCTCCCACTAGTCTCCAAAACTCTGTTCAGTAGTGACTGCCAAGATTTATTTCCAAAGGTATGCCTTTAATGAGCACTCTCCCCTACCATCACTTCTAAGTCTGCTTAAATTCTTCTTAGTCTTTAAGAACAAGCTTGGTAAGGGTACCTGATCTCAAACCAAGTGAAATGAGTACAAAAGGAAGGTCCAAACTTTACCTGTATAATGGCCACTTATGTATCTAACCCTGAATTGTACTCCACATTTTTAAAAGGAAAAAAAAAAAGAATAAGCTCATAAAGGTTCTTCTTTATTTACAGACTCTGTGACTAAACCTATTTGCCCCTTGTCTGACTTCACCCAGAGCTACCTCATAATCCTTACATCATCCAAGGTCCAAGGGATTTGGTTAGGCACAATTTAGTCCACTACATTGTAGAAGAAAAAAGCTAATATCTTTAACTATTTTGTTGTACAAATTCTTTTAGTAAATTGTGGATATCCAATTGAGTTTTAAAAACAAGAGGAAGAGAGGGGATAAGAAAAGATGGTGATGGAACACTGGGAGCATAAAAGTCTCTGCAAAGGTAAGTGTCCATAAAAACATTCTGCGTGAGTGGTGAGTGCAGCTGGGTGAGTGAAAGTTCATGTGAGGAGAGACTCCAGATCAAGCACACAGGGCTCCCTTCTGGAGGTGGCTGCAACTCACCACTGCCCAGAGATCAGAGGCTCCAGAATGCAGGATCATCAGCCATTCTCAAGGTCTCTCAGGAAGAGGTAATGGCAGTAGCTGCTCCACAGCACCTGGCAGTTAACCCACACCACCACCCATGGCAGTGGGCCATGGGTGGTGAAGAGTGCATGGTGAGGAAATTTGGAGCTGACTCCCAATGCTGGTGAAGAAACACCAACCACCACCATTTTCTCTGACCCAGAACTGGTCAGAGACCTGCATTGGCCTACCCTGCTCTGTAGCCTACAACCTGGGACCCAGAGGCAATCTCTGCACCCCTCTGAAATATTCCATCACTAACCCAGAGAGGAAACTTCAGGAGCAAACACAGAGAGACAGACATTCCACCTCCACACTGGACCAAGCATGGTCATGTCTTATCTGAGTGGGGGACATGACAGCAGCAGCAGTTGAATGCATATATACACCCCCACTTCGTGGAGAGATTTTAAGATAGTCAGAAGTAGATTCCACAGGAACTACACACCTGTCAGCAGATACTGTTATCTGCAGATAGCTTCTGAACCACAGCTCCCCCATCACACCTTAATCAAAGCTCAAAACTGAAAAGCACAGCCTCCGAACTCCAGTTCAGCTTCAAAACTGAAAAAATCCAGAGGATCTATATAAGAAAGGATAGGGCCGGGCTCGGTGGCTCAGCCTGTAATCCCTCACCTTTGGGAGGCTAAGGTGAGTGGATTGCCTGAGCCCGTGGGTTCAAGACCCGCCTGGGCAAGCGAGACCTCATCTCTACAATAAATCAAAAAATTAGCCAGGCGTGGTAGCGCATGCCTGTAGTTCCAGCTACTTGGAAGGCTGAGGCAGAAGGATCACCGGAGCCCAACAGGTCGAGGCTGCGGTGGCCAGGAGTGGCCACTGCACTCCAGTCTGGGTGACAGAGTGAGACTCCAACTCAAAAAAAAAAAAAAAAAAAAGTAAAGGTAGGGGATTGGGAAAACATAGGTGAAGGGATTACCCCAAAAAAGGAAAAAACGAATTAATGTG
>CAUYQG010106897.1:0-18265 GCA_963574415.1 Tarsius wallacei
CATCATTAACAAAACAAACAACAACAGATGCTGGCCAGGATGCAGAGAAAAAGGAACACTTCTATACTGGTGGTGGGCATGTAAACTAGTGCAACCTCTTTGGAATACAGTGTGGCAGTTTCTGAAAGAACTAGAAATTGATCTTCCATATGATACAGCAATTCCCCTATTGGGAATATACCTGGAGGAACAAAATCATTCTACAAAAAAGATAGCTGCACACGTTGTTTGTTGCAGCTCTATTTGCAATACCAAAAACATGGAACCAACCATGCTGCCCAATGAAGCTGGACTGGATTAAAAAAATGTGGTCTATATACACAATGGAATATCACGCAGCCATAAAGAAGGACAAACAAATGGACTTTGCAGCAACTTGGATAGATTTAGGGTCGTTCATACTCAGTGATCTATCACAGAAACAAAGAACAGCATACCATATGTTCTCACTCCTAAGCAGAGCTTGAATAATTATAATACCATAAGAAAGGGATTGGCAGTAGTGGGAAACTGTCAGGGGAGGAGTGGAATTGGCATTTGATGGAAACTGCTGGGTGAAGGAGGGGCACACCTCATCAATAAGGGTACCTGCATAATCATTTGTATACCTAACCCTGAACTGTACCCCACATCTTTATAATAAAAAAGAAAAAAAGCAATAAAATAACAGAAACATTATTGAAAACTGAAAGAGAGAAAAAAAAGTACTAAAACAAAAAACAGACAGACAAAAAAAATGAGCAAAACAAACAGACCCCCCCACCACCTCCCAAAAAAAACCTTACTCTGAGTTGGTTCCTGTAACTCTAACTTCCTTTCAGTTCTGATCTCCAGCCCCTCCCCTCTGCTCTCAGTATAGGCTTATAGGGTTACTCTCAGCCTGGGTCAGGTGCTCCAAGCCTACTGTGGGATTAGGGCAGGTCAGATCTGGACTCACTCAGCTTGCTACCTGTCAAACCTCCCAGTCAGATCTGACATGTCTGTGTCTGATCCAGCAAGGGGGAGGGACTTCTGTCTCTCCTTGTTTGATGATATTACCTTAGATCCCAAGTTGGAGGCTGGGTGGAGCTGGGTGAGACAATGCTGGTCTCTGCCTGGTGCTGGGACAGAGAAAATGGCAGCAATGTTTCCTCACCGGTGGTGGGGCTCTGCTCCTGCTCTCTCTGATATTCTCTCTCCACGAATCTGATCCAGGCTTCAGTCGCTTTGCTGTCACAGGTGATGGTGTGGGTCAGGTGCCAGGCAATGAGAATCAGTTGAATTGGGAAGGCTATTCTCAGGAGAGTCCTGGGAATGGCAGACAATCCTGAGTGTCAGGGGCTCCAATCTCAGGGTGATGGGGGGTTGCAATCACCTCCAGAGGAGAGCCCCGGGTGCATGAAACTGAGTCTTCCCTCAGAAGGACTTTCACTCACCCACTGACACATGCCTACTCACACCGAGTCTTTATGGACACTTGCTTTTTGGAGACTTTCACAGTCCAACCTGTTCTATTGCCATCTTGCTGAAATTTCTTATGCATTAATCTTTTAATCTGCAAATATGTTTTAAAAGCCTGTCAAGAACTTAATTTGCCCAGAACTGAGATATACAAATTAACATATTTGTTTATTGAGAGTAAAGGAAAGGTAAAGAAGAATAGAAAAAGGAGATGGGAACTGGCACTGTTTTGAGCAGAAACTAGAATCTATGCAATTTATAACTATATGGATATATATTTTTAAAAAGAGTATTGAGAAAAAGATAGAAAAAGAAATGAAATAGCCTTTAATAGTTTGCCTAAGATAACAAAACTGGAGTGTGATAGAAATTAAGTTCAAATCCAGGGTACAAGGATGAACTTCCTGTGTTGATAAGACAGCAGATGTTCATTAAAGTGTATCGGTCTAATCGTAACTTCAGCTAAGAGATTAAGAGAGTGCAGAAGTCCAGGTGGGTTGGAGAAGCAGGAGACAACTTCCTAAAAAATGATGCACATGATATGGACCTTAAAAAATAGAAGTAGTTTGAGATTATGGAGGTAAAAATGAGACTACTTTAGTAGAATGTGATGATAAGTACCTATTTGATTAAAGCAGTCGAGCTCTTCTGCCAATGAGCTTCAAGGCTGGAGAGTATCAATATCATTTGTCATGGAATGTAGCATTGTTTGACTATAAATCTAGCAGGTGTTAAGAGACAAAATTGCAAGGTGATAGACTTCTAGTTTATGAGAAAACTTAAGAAGATTTTCAATTTCCTCTTTAAATCTAATGAAATTAATTTCATGAAACAAAGTAATTATTCTTCATTCATCTGTGTGTGTGTTTCTGTGTGTGCTCTGTTTAGTAAATTTGGCGTGCCATAGTGCTAAATAACAATATGGAAAACAGTACGGAGCTTTAACAGTATGGAGAGTCCTCAAAAAATTAAAAATAGAACTAGCATATGAACCAGCAATACAACTACTGGATATATACCTAAAGGAAATGAAATCAGTATGTTGAAGAGATAGCTACACTACCAAGTTCATTGATGTATTGTTCTCAATAATGAAGATATGGAATCAACCTAAGTGTTCATCAATAGATCAATGTAAAAAGAAAATGTGGTATATATAAACAATAAAATACTACTCAACCTTAAGAAATAGGGAAAATCTTGTCATTTAAGATAACATGGATGAACCTCAAGGACATATGTTAACTAAAATAAGCCAGACACCAAAAGACAAATGCTGTATTATCTCACTAATCTGTGGAATCTAAAAAAAAAAAGTTAAATTTATAGAAGTAGAGAGAAGCAGAGAGTAGAATGGAGACTACTAAGGACTGGACTCCTATTGGAGAGATGTTATTCACAGGATGTAAAATTTCAGTTATAGAGGAGGAATAAATTCAAAGGATCTATTGTACAACATGATGACTACAGTTAATAGAAAATTACTAAGAAAGTAGATTTCAAGTGTCTACAGTACAAAAATAAGTATGTGAGGTAATGCATTTGTTAATTAGCTCAAATTAGCCATTCCATAATGTATACATATTTTAGAACAGAATGTTGTATACCATAAATACAAACTTTTCTTTATCAATGAAAAAATAAGATACAAGGTGAGTTGTTAACTTAAATTAGTGTGAAAAGTGAATCCAAGCTTCTATTAAAGAACAGTAACAAATATAAATTATAGAGATTCTCTTTAGAACAAAATTTTTAGAATAAAATATATTTTTAAAATTTTGACTAAACATAGCCTAATGGTAAATTAAATATACCTTTCCTAACAGAGTTTTTCATTATTTTTCATCACTTCTCTCTCTTTCCCGATCCCCATTTCTCTGTTCCACACCAAAAAGCAATTTTCTTAAGAGCTAGAAGCCTAGCAGTAATTGCTTTCTTGGGATTCTGAAATTAGGTACCTTTCCCTATTTATTTAGCTGTTTGAAAACAATGAGAATTTTTTCTTTACACAACCAAGGAAGATTGAAATCTTTCAGTCTATAGTCTGGAATGGTGTTGTCATGAATGCAAAACACTTGGAAAATTTGCCGGGCTAAGTGAACAAGCTGTTTCCAGAATAAAGTCAATGCAGCATTTTCAATGCCTCTAATTCTTCAAAAGAGTCTTTTTCCCAGCAAGACCGGTAGATTTAGGGAGGCTGAAAAGGATATATTTTTAAAACACATAGTGAAAAATATGTTTTAGGAGAAATATTGATGGTATATTCTCAACACTGAAAGGGAAATGGAGAACCATTTTGCTCAATAGTGACAATGTACTTACAATCCCAAGAGAATTGTCCAATTTTAACTGGTTACAGAAGCCACCACTCAATACTTTTGCCCTCTGGGATTGTAAAATTAAAGGAACATATAATTAAAAATAAAAATCCAATCATAAAATAGAATGTTACTTTATTAGTCTGATCCAGTACTCCCTAGCTCACTAAATGGCAGACTTCTGATGGTGTATATAAAGATGGCTTAAACTTGATGTTGAAATAAGTCTTCCTTATCCTGAATTTAAAACCCTTACAGCTCAAGAAGATTCAATTTCATAACATTGCACTTTGATTAATTGGCTTCATTGAACATTATTGATTTTTTCATAATCCCATTTTCCTAAGTTTGAATTTTTAAATTCATTTTTTAGACAACTCTATGTGTGTATCCGTGTGTATATATACACAAACATACATATTTGCATATCAATAACAATTTATATCAATATAGAATTCTGAATTACCTTCTGATGTTTCATGATATAGAAGAAAAGTATAACAGAACTTTGTTTCTGTGTAGATAACCTTTTCTTATCTTTGATATCAAAAGATTACATTTTCTTTATTATTGAATTTAAAATAATTAAAATAACATCTAATTTTTATATTGTTTATCTTTGTGAGTCTTTTTTGATCTGCATATTTAAATCTCTCTCTACAAATTTTTAATTGTGTTCTGTGATTTTATTAGCTATTTCTTCTCCTCTGCACATTCCTTTCAAAACTTGTCTCCTCTCCATGCCTTCTATCCTAGCCAAACTGGCCAATCTTCATACATAGAAACTAGAATTTCTGTGTCTATCAATACCTCTCAATTACTCTTTTAAATCACTTTATCCTTCTCTTCTGAGATCCTAGTGAATAATATCACAATTTTGTCTTCTACATCTGTTCGGTTTTCTCTATCTTGACTTTTAACCCAGGAATTAGGTTAATTACCAAATGCTTTTTTCCCCTAATTATAGATCTCACCCACTCTAGATCTGCTTACTTGGATTTCATAGATTAAACATTTTCTTTAACCCTGTCTCATTTTTGCAAAATATTTTTCAGATACAATGTTTCCCTTGACTTCAGAATATTTCTTTTGGTGGACTGTAATATATATTTAATAGGGGTCCCATGCTTTTCTTTTGTGGTCTAACTTGACAGAAAATTTCACTCAATAACATTGAATTTACTGTGCATAGTAGCTATTGGCGCCCATTTGGGAAAGGTTTTCTGGTCCTTGCAGAATTTGCTTCGAAACAAAGTACTATCATTTTATTTATCCATTCATTAAGTCAGTCAGTCAGTCAATCGCAATTGCATTTGCACTAGGGCCCCGGACATGAGCAATGAAGGTATAATGGAGATGCAAGTAGGGGGCTTGGTTTGTTTACATGCCCATAAAAGATGGAGAAGAAACCCAAGGGACCAACATTTCTGAAAAGAATAACAGTTGGCAAATATTTTTTTTCCCAGTCTGTGGCTGTCTCCCCACTCTCTGAATGGTTTCTTTGGCTTTGCAGAAGTTTGTCAATTTGATGAGCTCCCACTTGTCTATCTTATCTCTTATGGCATGGGCACTTGGGGTTTTAAGCAGAAATTGGTTGCTAGTTCCAATTTCCATATGGGTATCTCCTGCATTTTCTAAAGTTCTTATAGTTCAAGGTTTTATATTTAGGTTTTTGATCCATTTAGAGTTGATTTTTGTGTATGGTGATAGGTAGGGACCTTGTTTTACTCTTCTGCTTGTGGTCAGCCAGTTTTCCCAGTATCATTTACTGAATAGTTTCTCCTCTTCCCAGTTGTTGGTGGTGAAGGCTTTGTCGAAGATGAGTTGGTAGAGAAATTGAGGTTTTGCTTCTGGAATCTCTATCCTGTTCCATCGGTCTATATGCCTGTTCTTGTACCAATATCAGGCTGTTTTGATTATTGTAGTTTATATTAGAATCTAAAGTCTGGGAGTGTGATACCTCCCACTATGGGCTTTTTTTTTTTTTATGAGGATTGTTTTAGCTATTTGTGGTCATTTATGTTTCCATATGAATTCCTGTATTGTCATTTACAGGTCTGAGGAGATTGCTGCTGGTAATTTAATGGGTATTGCATTAAATCTGTAGATTGCCTTGGATAGGATGGACATATTAACAATGTTGATCTTTCAATTCATGAGCACGGAATATTTTTCGATTTGTTTGTGTCACTTAGAGTCTATTATACTGAGTGATCTTTCACAGAAACAAAGAACTGAGTATCACGTATTCTCACTCATAAGCGGACCTTGAACAATGATCATAATACTGTAAGAAAAGTATAGGCAGCAGTGGGAAACTGCTGGGAGTGGGAGAAAGAAGTGGGATTGGCAGTAGTGGCAATCTGCCTGGGGAAGGGGAGACATACCTCATCAACAAGGGCACCTGCATAATGAATATTTGTATACCTAACCCTGAATCGTATCACACATCTTAAAAAAAAAGAAATAAAAAAGAATCATAATGTAATTATTATTAGCACTGGATGTTTCTCCTCTGCCAACCAGTGATAGTTCTTTAAAAAGTTAAAATGAAAGAAACAAGAGATCAGCCATGTTCTGTATTCGTAAAATGAGATATAGTTTTACTTCCTGCCAATATTTTCATTGTCAACATGGCCTTTCACAGTTTCTTTCTGAAGCCTAATGCTTGCCAAGGCTTTCCTGAAATTAATGTATATTGAATGGCAAAAGTGGGAAGAGAACAGAGCAAAAATATCTATGTTACAAATTATGGTACTGTGTCTTCAAGAAGTCATGTGGAAGAGTCAACATATCTGTCTTCTGAAAACTGCTTACACAATAAACTACTGAGAGAGTTAATTGTGCTTCGAAGAAGTCATCTTATCATTCATTCAACTAAATAAACAATCAGCAGCAGAAACCTTAGGATTTAATAACCCCAGGGAAGAATAGTTCAGGTTTATTTATTTCTTTTTCCTCTAATGGAGTGAAAAACTTCAGATTTTTAAAGGACTTGCATCAACTACTACTAGTAACATATATTGCTGCTAAATCTTCAGATTCAAGTGTAACAATCATTTTCTGATTGCTTGTTATAGGTCAGTCACTGTGCTAAGCACTATCAAATTATTGACAACTTCTACACACATTTTATGAAGCAATATACCAAATATTTTCTAATATAGGTAAGAGAACTGAAGCTCAGAAGAGTTAAGGGATTTGCCCAACATTATAGAGAAGCAGGCATAGAATTAGAATGTCATTATGTTTATGTAAATCCCATATCAAGCTCAACTCAAAAGAAGCAAAAAGAATATTAAAAATATATAATATTGAGGTATATTTTACATATACTTTACAAAATGCATTTATGAACTTATTTAGTGTTCAACATCCCTTGTATTTTAGCAAAAATTTATACTCTATTGGAAGTTTTTAAGTAAACTGGCTCATTTAAGCCTCAAAACGACCTGCTAACAAAAGCCAGACAGAGACAATATCACAGTACCGAGAAAGAAACTAACGTTTAGAATATTGAAGTGTCTGACACCAAAGTCCCTCAAATAACTAAAGTCAGAGTTCCCTCTTGCATCAATCATTCCAAATATTATTAATTGCCTCAAATTTGTCTCTTGTCATTCACCAGCAGTCTGTGTCTGGTAATCTTCTATTGTTACTTAAGCACAGAGACTTCCATTGTATAGTCTAGAATATGTCCAAATGTAAAACATGAATCATGCTATACATAGGGAATAGGGAAAAGGCAGTACAGCAATGTTCTGAGCAATTCTCTGGGATAACTGATAATAATTATAGAACCAAAATGATTGTGGTCTGTGTGGACTGAGAAAGAAAAAGTTGTGTTTTTTTAATATTAAAATAAGATTTTCCCGACTCAGAAAAAAATGTCAGTGGGATGAGAACTTCTCAGTTACATTCCAGACATTTTAATAAAGAAACATCTTCTCTCAATTTGATTTTAAGTACAGAGAATGAAGTAGATTGGGATAATATAACTAGGGGCCACATGATTCTGTTGTTCCATGAAATAAGTAGAAGAAACTCTGGACTCATGTATACATCTTAAAGCTTGCTGACGCAAGCAGAACCAACCTGGAGCTCTGAAAATTCATCATTAGAACCCTGGCTGGAACTAAAAAAGAAGAAAGAAAAACCCAGAACACAGAATCTTGAATTGGGAAAGGACTCTGAAATATATCCATGACAACCCTCTAACATCCCTAAGATATGATGGCCCAGCCTTTGCTTAAATCTCTCTGATGAGAAGAAACTGATTAAGTCCTAAGTAGGCCTAACACAATATTGAATAGCATTCATTTTTAGAAATTTACCTGTCACTAATTTGTATCCATGATTCTTAACTTTCAAGAATCTCTTGAATAGGTAAAATCAATTTTTGCTCATTAAAAACTTAGGTTATAGCCGGGCTTGGTGGCTCAGCCTGTAATCCCGCGCCCTTGGGAGGCTGAGGTGAGTGGATTGCCTGAGCCCGTGGGTTCAGGACCCGCCTGGGCAAGCGAGACCTCATCTCTACAATAAATCAAAAAATTAGCCGGGCATGGTAGCGCGCGCCCTGTAATTCCAGCTACTTGGAAGGCTGAGGCGGAAGGATCGCCAGAGCCCAGCAGGTCGAGGCTGCGGTGGCTGGGAGCAGCCACTGCACTCCAGTCTGGGCGACAGAGTGAGACTCCAACTCAAAAAAAAAAAAAAACTTAGGTTATAAAGAGATATGTATCTTATATCACCCCAGATCTTTTCTTTTTCAAGTTGTATATCTGTCATTTGATCAACATTTTCTCGAGACACAGAGTTTTTATTCCTCTAATCTAAGTTCTTTGCTTTTTGTTAAAAAAATCTTTAATTTGTTAACACTTTATCTAAAATCATACTTATGTGTTCTTATCAGGATAAGAATATGAGGACATCATTACATAAGTATAAAAAATGGGAGACAGATTCTCAGGTAGTTGCTAACTCTGCCACCTATAATGGCTAGGACTTATTTACCCAATAAATTTATTTAGAAGTCATAAAAGTTGTACCACTTACAGTCTATGTGCATTTAATTAATTAGTTATTTCCCTGCCTGTTACAGTATTTCACTCAGAAAATAGAAATATTTTTAATGTCTTTTCCCACTTTCTCTTTCATGTGCTTCTTACCCTTATGATACCATTACCTACTCTCTGAAAAGCCTCACTCTGAGGCATATAATTTCCCTGAAATGATAATTGGGAAAAAAAAAAACCAAAAAACAACTAGCCATCCTCCTATCCGTTTGCTTCTTACACAGGTACTTTGTCTCGTTATCTCACTCTTCTCTCAATGTCATTCATAATCATTGCTTAATGCTCTTAAAAAGTTTCAGAAATGAAATGGAATGCTCTCAGCCAAGAAATACTATTGATTATCTACTATGAGCAAGACATTAAACTGAGTATTGGAAATCAATGTAATAAAGGAGAAACCTACTCAAAGACTTCAATTCAAGCTCTGAATTTTTAATTGACACATCAAAGAAAAAGTGTTTATTATAAATTTACTATATGCTAACACTGTATTAAGCATTTGCATGCCTTATAAATTAATTCTCATAAAAAATGATAAACTTTATATTACCTTAATTTCACACATCAAGAATCTGATGTTTAAAGTAGTCAAGAAACTTGTCTAAAACATACAGAAAGTGAAGGTTGTATAAACTGAATCCAAATTTATCCATGACAAAGCCCACTACCTCCCAACCAGAATATAATAAATATACTGCATTATTTAGAGTATCACTTCAGCAATCATTGTTACTTCTCCTGCTTCACCTGGCCAGTTTTAAATCTTCTTCAATTATTTGAGTCTATTTAGGGCAAAAACAAATCTTATTTTAGGGAGATATAGTTCATTTGGCCCAGAGGTAGCTGTCTAGTTCATTGCCCATTTAACTAGCCAAGGGCAGGGATATTTGTCAGCGTTCCAGATAGTCAGGCACTTCTAATTTGAAGTTGTTTAGAATGGATTGGAATTTCATTGAACAAATAATGCACCACTTCATAAAACATTAATGATCATCATAGGTACTCACAAGCACAATTGAGTGGAATACAACAGCAGTTTGAAAGACTCCATAAAAGGCAGAAACAATAGTCACTATGTTTTCTCTCAAGTTAACATACCGGAGGAATTGATTTAGTAATTTTTGCTTTACCTGCTAAAGTATAAGGGTGGCATGCACAAAACAATGTGATTCATTCTTTTTTTTTTTTAGTTTGGATCCTCTCTAAATGAAATGCAAGGTAATTGCAGAAATTGCTCAAATGGTTGGAAGGCAGTGATTCAGGCAGCACCAAAGAAACTATGGCAGCCTGAGAAGAAAGCTACAGGGGCTCACCTCCAGGAAATTACTTAGAAACAAAATATTGAGGAAACAATTAACTTCCCTTGGAAAAATGAAAAAAAAAAGAAAAAGAAAAACTTTACTATCTAGTACTGGAAAACACTCCTGAGTTGAGCCCTTGGAGACATCATTCCTCTAATAAAGTAGCCTTTTAGAAAGACAAGAGTACTGAAGAATTTGTCTTGTTTAATTCATCTAAGCTCCTGGCTAGAGATTTCAGTCTGTCTTGTTTATTATAATACCAGTTTTAATAGGTCCATTTTTAAAAGAAGGTATAATTAAATAGATATAAAATGAACACATGTCAAAAACTGTATTAAACTCATTAATCAATGAGATAATAATTAAGAGGTTACTTTAGAGTCTCAAAGTATATAAGGAAGGTGACCGTAGAGTCCATTAGGAATGCTGAAATAAATTTCTTAATAGATGCAGAACTAGCAAAACTGACCAATCTCAATATTACAATAAACAACTGACTCTCTATTGTACAAAATTTGCATGTTATGGACACAGCTTTTTAGATAAATATTCCTTTTCTGTAATTTACAGAGATGCAAGTAGCTCAAAAACAATAAAAATCAGAGATAACCTAGAGACAGTACTAGACAAGGCACTGAAAAAAATTTTTGGTCCATTTCAGAATTGCACAATTTTTTTAATAGTAAAATCTTAATTTCAGTGAAGTTTATAACGTTTATGGAAGTGTTCTAATGTACATATAATCCTTTTTCTTTAAAAAAAAAGTTATCTAATATAAGTTTGCTTCTTCAGAAACATTTTGGTTTCTTTTTTTAATTTTTTTTATTTTAAGGATGTTGGGTACAATTCAGGATTACATTATACAAGTAGTTATCATACGGGCAAAGTTTTGGCTTTCCTTTGGTTCTCACTTTGCCTGCTTTGAGATCAGGTACCCTTATTGATGTGATGTTTCTCCCCCAATCCCACCCTGGCAATATCCCACTACTGCCAATCACTTTCTTATAGTATTATGGTAAATGTTCAGGGTCTGCTTATGAGTGAAAACATGTGGTACTCTGTTCTTTGTTTCTGCAATAGCTTACTGAGTATGAAAGACTCTAAATCCATCCAAGTGGCTGTAAAATTCACATGTTTGTCCTTCTTTATGGCTGCATAATATTACATTATGCATATATACCACATTTTTTAATCCAGTCCAGTTTCCATGGGCAGCATGGTAGGTTTCATGTTTTTGCTATTGTGAATATTGCTGCAATAAACATGCGTGTGCAGATATATTTTTTGTAAAATGATTTGAGTTCCTCTGGGTATATTCCCAGTAGGGAGATCGTTGGGTCATACGGAAGGAAAATGTCTAGTTCTTTCAGAAATCACCACACTGTTTTCCAAAGAGGTTGCACTAGCTTCTTTTCCCACGAGCAGTGGAGAAGTGCTCCTTTTTCTCCGCATTCTCGCCAGCATCTCTTGTTGTTTGCTTTATTAATGATGACCATTTTTATTGGGGTTAGGTGGTTTCTCAATGTGGTTTTGGTTTGCATTTCTCTGATGATAAGCGAGGTTGAGCACTTTTTCATCTGTCTGTTGGCTGCCCGTACATATATCTTCTTTTGTTCTCATGTCTATTCATGTCTTTTGGCCCCTTTTTAATGGCACGTTTTTTTTTTGTTTTTTTGTTTTTCCTTTTGGCATGTTTGAGTTCCTTATAGATCCTGGATTTTGATTTCTTAGAAATAAATGTTTAATGAATTGAGCATTTTCTAAATTATTTCTCTAAAATAATTGCATCTAATCATTGACTCATGTTCTGAACATATATTTATTGAGCATGGGATGTAAACAAAGTACTTTATAGCAGAAACAAAATTAACCTGGGCAAAATAAGTCCATGAAATAATATTTTTTTGGCCTATCAGAGCAGATGCTAGCTAAATCAGAAAGTAAGACTCTAAAACTTGTATAAAGGGCATTTCATACTGTTTGCTACTCCAACCAGGCAAGATCTACCTTCTCCTTAAATCCTTGGTACTTCTTGAGAAACGTGCCTCTTGAATTACTTGTTGTAATACAAGTCTTTTGCCAAAGAGCCTCTCTAATAGCCTACAGATTGATGGAGTCAAAAGATGAAAAAAAAATCCTACCTTATTAAGAAAGATGCCTCAGAAACCTTCCCAGCAGAATTAAGTGGTTGATAGACTATCATGTACCTTCTGTCCTCCAACAAAAAGTTCAGGACACCTAACCTGGAACTTTTTCCTCAACCTACTTTGACAGCATTTCAGAGTCTCAGCGCTGTCTTTTTACTCTGGGACATGGTTTTCCCATTGGAACTGAAGAAGTTCAGGACATGCCATACCAAAATATTCCATTTTGCTATATCAATTTTTTTGAGTTAAAGGCACTTGAGAAACAGCAGATTCAGGAGGGCTCTTAAGACCTCCTCTTTTCTCCCTAAAACCAGGTCATAAAGTTTTCCATGAAAAAAGTGGTCTTCCTATACCAGGGAGAGAAGAACATGCTTATCACCAGAGATTGTAGTAGACATGTATCTCTTAGTGATTTTCCCACAATACATTGCCCCTAGCCCAAATTTTTCTGTCTTGTTATTTTGTCACAAATTTATCAATTTTTTTTGTCTTAAAGTTATATAAGCATTCTTTTCTAGTCATTCTTTGGGTCTTTATTTTATTGTGAGAATTCCCACGTACATGCACAATTCTAATAAAACTTACATGCTTTTCACTTGTTTCATCTGACTTAATCCTTAGGCACAGCTTGAAACTGTAAGAGGAAAGAGGAGAAATTTTCCTTCTATATAGTCTATCTCATTAGGAAGGTTATATGTATTTACACAACCAAGCAAACGTCTATTAGATAAAAAAGATTTAAGTCATGCAATATGAGTATATATGAGGAGGTACCTCCACCCAAAAAGAAAATTATGTTTTGGAGGGCAGGCCCCTTGTAGTACAGGCTTGCCTTGCTAGGCAAATGTTCTAGGACTCCATTGGCATCAGTGTACCATCCAACATTGTTGTGAGAGGCTGTGTTTGGCTTCAGCGAATTTCTTTGTGGGGGAGATTTTTTTTTATTTTAAAGATGTGGGGTACAATTAAGGATTAGGCATACAAGTGGTCATCGTACAGGTAAAGTTGAGGCCTCCCTTTGGTCCTTACTTCACCTGGTGTGAGATCAGTTACCATTATTAATATTGTGTCCCCCATTTCCCCTGGCAGTATCACACTACTGCCAATTGCTTTCTTATAGCAAGATGGCAAATGTTCAGGGTCCACTTATGAGTGAGAACATGTGGTATACACTTCTTTGTTTCTGTGATAGATCACTGAGTATTATGTGCTGAGTGTTGTGGCAGTTTTTGACCAAAAACGGCATGACTCCCATACCCCACTCTCCCTATTCACCTAATCTCACCCCGAGTGACTTTTTTTTTGTTTCCTTGGATGAAAAAAATTCTGAAAGAGAAGTGTTTCACCGATGTGAAAGAGGTAAAACAAAAAATAGCAGAAGCATCAAAATTGACTAGTTCAAAAGTGTTTTGAGCAGTGGGAAAATAGTTGTATTGCATCAAATGGAGAATACATTAAAGGTGACAGAAGTTTAAACATGTAAGAATAAATACATAATTTGTTATAAATAAATTCTGGGTTTTTTGGTCAACCCTTGTATATTCATTCAACTTTTAAAAATCCAGGAATTTCTTCCAAATAAAGATGTGCCAGCCAACTTTAGATATGCATTGCCTCCATTCATTCAACAAGTATTTTCTAAGAATCAATTGTTTTGTGCCTTTTCTCAAGGTTCCTATAAGTCAAATGAAAGATATCGTTATGGTTGATACTCTCTACAGTTGCTCATGTTGAAAATATATGTTTTATTTAGGTATGTTTAGGCCAGCAGATCAAGAGATGATAGTCATTGAAATGAAAACGTGTTACACTCACAGATCCCAAGAGAAGGGGACATGCAACACCAAGAGTGGTCACATATGGAAGCACTGAGGTGTATTGGGGCAAATGAGTGGCAGTGGAAGGGTGGAGGGTAGGAAATGTGGGCAAGAGCCTTTATAGTAACTTCCCTAGGAAGACCAGGTAAACAGGTTTAATATTAGCTAGTTTGGTGGGCTCTGAGGCCCAGGAGGTATTTTTAATTATCTGGTATCTGACCTTAGGGTGATGAGGAAGGTGAATAGTGGCCCAGAATGTAAGAGACCACCAAGGGTGATAGTGGGAGATGTGGGCTGTGGTGTGATTAGTTTGCATTTGACAATTCACTCTTGGGTGAGTTCTTTACTATCTCTAGTAGATAGTTCTTTATTATCTGCTATCCCTTGGAAAGGCAGGGTCAGCAAAGTCCTAGACATAAAAATAACAGAATACAGAAAAGACAAGGTAAACATACTCATACTTAAGGTTTTTCTTCATTCTCAATACCAAAAGTATTGATGGAAAATGAGGGTAAATACCATCAATAAGGAAACAAACAAAAAGTTCAGAAATGTTTATACTTCTTTCTGGCTTCTTATAACAGAAATAAGATGGATAAGTTGGGAAAACTGTGATTCCAGAGAAAAATCATAATCAACAACAGCAGCTATTCAGAGTTTGCTTATCATGAGTTGGGAATTATGCTTAGTGCTTTTCATGCAGTTGCTTTATTTGATCATTTCAGCAACTCTGAGAGCATTAGGAAATAAAGCTGCAGAGTAAGTTTCTCAAGTTTATAGAGCAAATAAGTAGTAGAGTTGGAATTTATGCTGAAATCTGAAGTACTCTAGAGCTAGAACTGATGATTATTATACACACACACGCACACATGCACACACACATTTATAACCACATACATGTCTTGTACCCACATACTACATAACTGCTGTACTTAAAGAAAGAGGAAGGACTTTTGAGCATGTTATTCAAATTATATACAGTAAGACTCTAATTTTCTGGTATGGTTTAGAAATAAAGTGTGGAAATTAGATTATATGGATATTAAAGTGATCATTATAAAGGTCTTTCTTTCAATAATAATAATTGAACATCTTTATAAACCATATAATCATAATGAAACTCTTCTAAAAAAAATCTAATATCATCTTTGATGATTAAATACCTGGGAAGGCCTTAGTGTCATCATTATGAACATGAACTAGAACTGGATTATCCTGAAGAAATAATGACTGAGAACTTAAATGAAATGGTGTTCATTGTTGTGAGTGTGATTGTTCTCATCCTTGCTCCTATAAATGTAGTAGTGACAGGAAAAAAGATATATATCAAGGGGACTTGATAGAGATTTACTAGTTCCTTTATGTCATCTACTTATCAGTATCTGGAAACTGAAAAGGAGAAATAGAGTCATTGCCTCTGAGATTAAGAAGAACTTGGAGAAAGAAAGTGTAACAATCATTCCAAGTACATATATTGTAATAAATAGAGCACTGGGTTAATCCTGATTTGGGTTTAAATTCAAGCCACAACTTCCCTGTTAACTTGTTTCCTACTCTGTTAAGCAATAAAAATTGTATCTCATGGGATGGTTGTGAGAGTTAAATAAAATAATGATTTTGAAACTCTTAATACAGCGTTTAATACTTATTAAGTAAGTATTCAATAAACTTTAGTTGTTGCTGCCACCAAAGGATGATGCGGTCACCTGATATTACACATCCTGCCACACACTCAGTTGAAGAGCTGCACTTTGGAGTGAATTGTCACTCTTGAGAAAGGAATTCCTAACATACAAGTTTCTAGCACTATTGGAACCTATCTGACTCCATTAATTTCAATGGTGAGAGAGAGACTTACTGAAGAGTAGCAGAGTTTATAGCATAACCTGCTTGCCTCAGGCTCAACAGGCACCATGGTTCAGAAACAGAAGGGTGCTAGGGAGAATGCAGCAAGCTAGGGCTTAATTAGCTTCGGTAGAAAATTAGATGCTAATTGGTCTGCTTCTGCTGACCCAAAGGGCCTGCATTCTCTGCTTCTTATCAGATGGTCCCCTGGCTCCAATTTCTTTGGAGGAAGAATCTTGCTGCTGATAATTTTCTCAGAATAACAGGAAGGTTGCTGTTCAGAATCCTAGAGTTTGGTGCAGAGTTGGCTCAGTTCCCTACTGCAAAGTAAGCAAAGTCTTGTCTGAATGTCAGTTGTTCTGCTTCAGTCCTTTTCATAGATATCCTGATCCATTCCAATACAATCTCTTACCCCCGCACTAACCCTTGATTAATGAAAAACTCTCAAGTAGATATACTAATTTATATTAATAAACATAGGAAAAAGCTCAGGCTTCTCATCACTTGAAAATATGTTCTGGTGATAATTAAAATTATAACCACAAAAATCTAGCACACGTGGTAATTTCTGGGATTGTGGGTTTTCTTTTCTTTTTTTTAATTTAATTTTTTTTTATTATGTTATTGTGGGGTACAGTTAGGTGTTAGGCATACAAAAATGTTTCGTTCAGGTACCCTTGTTGATAAGAGGTGTCTCCCCATCCCCAGACAGATACCCACCACCATTAATCCCATCCCCCTCACCCTCCCCCAGATTGTGGGTTTTCTACTCACTTGACTATTCTTGGTTATATTCTAAAAATACATCGTGAATTTCATATGTCATCATTTTCTACCAAACTGTATCTCTTTTAAAAGATCTGTTTGCATACTGTCTGGAGAGAGGAACCTTAAATAATATTATTCTATGCCCCGGACACTCTTGATAGAAACAGAAAGAGTTTTCTGTGTCCAGAGCAGGACTGAGTTGAGGGTAAAGGATTGAATTGTTGTAGTAATGTGCACAATAATAAACAGAAAAATGGATAATATTTTTCTTCTGATAATTAAATAGGATTTTGCAGTAAAATTGTAAACTTTTACAATTCTTTAAGCAGAAAGATAAATGTAATTCACTTGAACATATTAAGGAATGAATAGGTATTCAATGAGAGTTTATTTCTTTGTAGAATAATGATACCATTTTGTCTTTGACTACTAGATTGTGTTTTGCTATTTTAAGGTGGAAGAAGAACATGAGGAAGACAAAAATCTTGAAGCCCATTCATTTTTGGCAGTAGGATAACAGGGGTAGTAAACATTGCCAGGCAAGAGTGGAAGAAGAAAGACCCTAATCTCCAGGTGCTAGGCATTGGTGTGTGAAGAGAATGTGTACTTGAGAAGTACAGAAAAATGCATAAACCTGAGAAAATTTGTATTTTATCTAATATGTGACTCCATGGGGCACACTGCAAAAATTGACAATTCCAGGAAAGCATTAGCTCCTATGTCGCATGAACATGACCAGAGGAGTTGATGTAAATCCAAGAAGGACTGCAAGAGAGCTGGAAAACATAGAAGGGCTATCTGTTTGTTTGTGTCCCCCTACCCTAAGTGTTTGCTGGTCTGCACAAAGTTAAGATTTTTTGTTAAAGAAGAGAAGAAAATAGAATATTCAGTAGGCATATCCAATAGCAACTATTAAGAGGTCTCTCTTGGGAAAATGAGCTTTTAGATATTATGGATTTCCTTATTGCTATGCTTTGAATGTTTGTGTGTCTTCCAAAATTCATACTGATTATGTTGAAACTTGATTCCCAAAATGAAATAATATTAAGAGGTGGGAACTTTAGGAAATGATTAGGTCTCAAGGGCCCTACCCTCACGAATGGGATTAGAATTTTATAAAAGGAATGAAGGGAATTATATACCCTCACAGATCCACCTCTTTTTAAATAATAATATCAAATGCTCATGCTTTGATCTTGAACTTTCCAGCCTTTAGAACAGTAAGATATAAACTTTTGTTGTTTATAAATTACCCAGTGCAATGATTTGAGTATTTTCTCTCTCCTGAGAAATAGAGCATCAGACAGGTGATTGAATCATAGAAACTCTGCCCTCATAACTTGATTAATTCTTTGAAAAATTAACAGTAATGGGCTAGCCGGGCTCAGTGGCTCGGCCTGTAATCCCGCGCTTTGGGAGGCTGAGGTGAGTGGATTGCCTGAGCCAGTGGGTTTGAGACCCGCCTGGGCAACTTGGCGAGACCTCATCTCTACAATCAATCAAAAAAATTAGGCAGGTGTGGTAGCGCGTGCCTGTATTTCCAGCTACTTGGAAGAC
>CAUYQG010106904.1:0-15851 GCA_963574415.1 Tarsius wallacei
CCTGTAGTTCCAGCTACTTGGAAGGCTGAGGCGGAAGGATCGCCGGAGCCCAGCAGGTCAAGGCTGCGGTGGCCGGGAGCAGCCACTGCACTCCAGTCTGGGCGACAGAGTGAGACTCCAACTCAAAAAAAAAAAAAAAAATCTTTGCCAAATACTGAAATCCTAACAACTGCTATGTTTTCGTGAGCTAGTGACACGCCAGCCCTTGTGCCAAGTGCTTAACATTCTTCAATACAATCTGTAAGGTGTAGGATCATACCCAACTTTACAGAGGAGGAAATAGATTTAGAGAGGTTAACTAATCTAACTGTCACAGAACTCATCACTGGCAGGGCCTGGACCTGAATCCGATGTTAACACAAGAGCCCATTCTCTACATCTCAGTTATATTAAGTGAGAAAACCAATACAGTCAACCAGCACCTGAGTCATCATTACTCTGGAATATTAAAGACATTTCAGTGGCTCAGCCTGTAATCCCAGCGAGGCAAGTGGACTGCCTGAGCCCATGATTCGAGACTAGCCTGGGCAACTTGGTGAGATCTCATCTACTACAATAAAAAAAAAAATTAGCCAGGTGTGGTAGCACACGCCTGTAGTTCCAGCTACTTGGAAGGCTGAAGCAGAAGGATTGCCGGAGCCCAGCGGGTGGATGCTGGGGTGGTGCCATTGCACTTCAGCCTGGGTGACGGAGTGAGACGTCAACTCAAAAAAAAAAAGACATTTCACTGTCTATTCACATGGACTAGTCAATTCATGAATCCACAGAGAATGGTGAATCTATGTAAAAACTTTCACACACACACAAAAAATATATATATATATATAAACGCCTAAGTCTAAAGAAATGTTGAGCAAATGCAAAACAAAGTTAAGGGGAAAGTAAGAAAGTAGCTTAAAGAGCGTTCCAAAAACATCTGGAAACAGCTCACTTGTTTTCTCCATGAGAGAAGAACATGAATTCCATCCAGTCTTCCAAATATCCTAATAATCCATTATTTTAGAGTCAACAGTACATTCCAAAAAGAACAAAGATTTTTAAAAGCATGGGAAAACGAGCAAACGAGGGTCTGGCTAGCTTGAATATACCAATGTGTATACCTCTGTGATGTTTGTACAAAATACAATGCTCAAATTGTCCCATTTTAAGAAATTTCCTCAAAAGTCTGTCAGTAAAGAATAAGTGTTAATGACTAATAAGACAATTAGAAATTCACTGAATTATATAAGAACAAAAGACCTTTCCTCATTTGGTTAGGTACTCATGTTCATGAGGGTTTTTATAGGAGTACTATTTTTTCATTATAATTCAATCTCTCTCTCTCTCTCTCTCTCTCTTTCTCTCTCTCTCTCTGTCTCTCTCTCATGCACATGCACGACTGTGGGTTGCTGCTATTGTAGTTGATTCAGGGAAAGAGAAGCACAGAAAGCAAAACTGTGATCCTGTGTGTAATAAGCTATATGTATTTGGTAAGTTCATAATTAATGTTGGCGTTTATTGACAAGCAAATGAGGAAAACAAAAGAAGAGAAAGTCCTGAAGATCTGAGGATACTGAGTTTATTATCACATTTCAGCTGTTACAGCAGTGAAATTTCCTCTTGAAATCAGAAAAGTGAAGAAAGGGTTTGGCAGTAATTGGAAACTGCCAGGGCAGTGGAGGTGGGATTGGCAGTTATGGAAAATTGCCGGGGGAGTGGGGGATACACCTCATCAACAACAAGGGTACTTGCATAATGAACATTTGTATACCTAACCCTGAATCGTACTCCACGTCTTCAAAATAAAAATTAAATAATAAAAAAAAATCAGAAAACTGTAAAAGTTCCAGATACAAATTATGGCAGATAAAAGCTAAATAAAATAACCTTCTAATCAGATATAAATCACTATTCTGGCTTTTGTTACTATGCATAATGGGAGAGCAACCAACCTGATTTATTTCAAATCCAAGGAAGGTTTAGTGATAGAAATAACTTAATTTTTGATTTCCTAGAAAGGAAAGCTGGACTACTAAATAGAATGGCAATGCCGTCCGCCCTGGCTTGTCAAGAGAATTAAATGAGGAAACTACATAAAATGCCTACCACAGGTCTTCCCCATAGGAAGTACTTAGTAACAATTATCTCATCTCCCAGAAGATCAAACGTGCAAAAAAATGCATGTGTGCATTCATATTTAAATTTTCAGGACAGTATGACAAGCATTATGATTATATAATTATGAGACAAGTTTGAGAAAGAGAAAGAGAAAGATTCCATTGACCAGAAAAATAATTTTATCCTTTCGAGATACACACTAAAGTATTTAGGAATGAGGTGGCATGATGTGTGAACTGCTTTAAAATGATTAAACAAAAAAAAAAAGATGAATATGGCAAAATGTTTATAATGTTTAAGTCTAGATAATGGGCATTTGAGTATTCATTTACTAGTCTTTCCACTACTGTGTATATTTGTAAAAATTTAAATAATGAAAGGAAAAACAGAAGATTTTATTTAGGAACACCCCTATAATTTTGGAGTATTGAAGGACTTTTTTTTTTTTTTTTTGAGTTGGAGTCTCACTCTGTCACCCAGGCTGGAGAGCAGTGGCACGCTCACAGCCACTGCAGTCTCAACCTGCTAGGCTCAGGCGATCCTTCCGCTTCAGCCTTCCAAGTAGCTGAAACTACAGACATGTAACACCACATCCAGTTAATTTTTTTATTTACTGTAGAGACGAGGTCTCGCCATGTTGCCCAGAATGGTCTTGAATCCATGGGCTCAGGCAATTTTCTTGCGTCTGCCTCCCAAAGTGATGTGATTACAGGTTTGATCTACCTTGCCTGGCTAGAAGGTCTTTCTAAGAATGACAAGACCCAAAATTATCAAGGAAAGACCAAGAACTTTGACAACCCAAAACTTACAACTTCTAAATCATAAGTAAGTTTAAAGATAAACAACTGGGTAAAATAAATATTCACAGCATGTGAAAGGATTAATAATACCCTTATTATATTTTTTCTTATTTATAAGAGCTCTTCCTAAAGATCCCAATAGAAATGGGTGTGGACAGACAAGCCATACACACAAAAAAGATGTATACAGTCATGTGTCATTTAACAACGAAGATACATTCTAAGAAATGCATATTAGGAAATTTTGTCATGTGTGAACACCATAGAATGTACTTATACAAACCTAGATGGTATAACCTACTGCATACCTAGGCTATAAGATATGGCCTATTGCCCTGAGGTGACACACTTATAAAGCAGGTTACCGTACTGAATACTGTAAGCAACTGTAACACCATGGTATTTGTATATTTTAAAATAGAAAAGGTATAGTAAAATCATAGCATTGCAATCTTATGAAACCACTATCATATATGTGGTCCATCGTTGAACAAAATAACATTATACAGTGCATGACTGTTAAATGGGTATTAAACATATGAAAAGGTGATCAGTTTTACTAGTAATCAAAGAAATTAAAGTGAAAATATGAACATTTTATATGTATCAGATTTGCAAACAGTAAAATGAACAAAAGCTTATGGAAAACAGACTGCCAATCACGCTCTATTAATATATTGATGAGCACATAGTTTCCACATTTATGAAGGGCAATTAGTTAATATATACCAAAACATTAAACTGTACATATCCTTTCTCAGCAACTGCACTTTAACAAATCTACTTTAAGAAAAAATGAGAATGTGAGCAATGTGTATTGTACTGTTTGCTGCAGTAATGTCTATAACAAGAAATATCAGAAACATGTTAAATATTAATCAATATCTTGTCTTTATGAAACATAACATATATGATGAAAGGTTCTGTAGCCTTAAAATGAAAATATACAGAGACATCTGACTGAGAGACCCAAGAAGTGATAAATGTGAAAATGTCACATGTATAGCAAAAGAACCATTTTTGTTTTA
The DNA here is from genome assembly GCA_963574415.1 of Tarsius wallacei. Taxonomy (NCBI): domain Eukaryota; kingdom Metazoa; phylum Chordata; class Mammalia; order Primates; family Tarsiidae; genus Tarsius; species Tarsius wallacei. The sequence goes on from CAUYQG010106904.1 coordinate 3,926, forward strand.
AAAAATGTTTTCATATGCCTAAAATTCTGGAAGGACTGTAAACACTAATTATCACTTGAAGTAGTGATCAGGAGCCATGTTTACTTTTATTTCTCATTATTCTGCATTGTTTCTTTTATTTTTCATATTAAGCATGGATTACACTAAAGAAAAAAACCTGTCAGTCAGTTGGCCCCATATCTTACCTGCTCTCATCAAGCTAGTCAGAGATTTCTGGGACACATCACAGATAAAATCAAGGCAAATGGAAATTCCGTGTGTGTGTGTGTGTGTGTGTGTGTGTGTGTCATACGCATGCATGTGAGTATTAGTTCTAAGGGGCCTTTATGGCTCTGGTGGGGAAACACAACTACTTTTTTCCACAGGCTTTTTGGCCCCCACTGCCTCCTGTTCCCTGTGTGGATGTCAGCACTTATTCCTACACTCTATAACTGATCTCTTTGTCTGTCTACTCGACTAAGGTACGAGGTGCTAATGTGCAGGGCCTACGTATGCCTTAGAAATCTTTGTATTTCAAGTGTTGGGCCACTATGGGTTTTCCACATTGTCTGAGGAGCAGAGACTCTGTGAGCTCCTGAGTAGAAGAGGAGGGTGGAACCAGGGGAGAGACAGCAAGGAGCTAAGTTTTCTCCAGAATCTAGACTATGCGGCATCCTAGATGGAGCTCTGAAAATGCCCAGTGTGGAAAGGAGACAGGGACTCAGCATAAAATTAGTTCAGAGCTCCAGACTTGGGCTTGGATTTTGTCTATGCCACTTAACTTTGATATCTTAGGCAGCATACTGCATTTCCCTAAGCTCCTTTGTAAAACTGAGAAAATAGTAGTACCTACCTTCTACAATTCTTATGAGTTTCAATTAAGGTAACATCTGGAAAGTGTTTTAGCACAATGCTTGGCAAATATTAAGCTCTCAATAAATGTCAATTCTTAGTAACCAAATCTGGTTGTTGTGGCCCCCCCTCTGGTAGCCGAGCAGAGTGGACAGCATGTGAAAGTGTGAGGTGTTCCTATGCACAGAAATGACTTAATGAAACTGAGAAGCAGTCAAGGGAATCCACAAAGCAACCAATGTGCTCGATCTGGTATCTATACTCAAGAAAGGAATAAATGCAAGGGCAACCCTACCCCCTCACCCCAAGCACTGAAGTTAATAAATATCGTACTGGCACTATCAGGACCCACAAAATGCAGACTGGCTTATTATTGCAATACCAAAGGAGGCCACTGATAGGGCAAGGGAATGGGTTCGATTCATTTCAGGTAATGAAGTCAGAGAGGAATCCTGAGATTTCCAAAAACCTACCAAACCAATCTAGTTTTTTTTTTCTTTTCAAATTACATGACGCTTAATTTAATTTTTAATAGTATCTGTCCAAAAGACAAAATCACAATGTTTCCCCTGTGAAATGATTAATCTGGAAAACCTCAACCTGGGCAGTTATATTACTGGATATTTAATTTCATGTGGTTCCAAGAGCAATGTTTTTCATAGCAAGCCTCAGTGGCTCTACAAAAACACATATATACTGCTCTGTTTCTGGTATCTATACCCCATAGGACAGGAAAAAGAAAGGATCTTTTATATGTTAATGAACTTGATCCTCCCAGGGTCTAATCTAGTTTCTAGTTTTGACCTGGTGCCTTGTTTGGAAGCCACCAAGATATTATTTAATGGCCTTATTGCCCCTTGTGTTTGGGTGTCTCCTAACAATCCTTATATGCAAATAGGAATGGTTTTGGCTTCATGGTACTTACTGGTAGAGATTTTTCACAGACTGTTCAGTTCTCGTCAAGCTGAAATATGGTCCTTCTCTCTTCAGGTCACCGACCTCCCCTCGGCAGAAGCCCACCCGAGCCGGAAGCTGGAGCTGGACATTGTAAGACTCTTTGGGGCGGGTTCCAAAGAACTGAAGGCCATTGGCAGGATAAAGAAAGAGGGCATAGGTATCAGACCCATCAGATGTCAAAACTGCCTGGAAAGTGTTCAGCTGTGAAAGGCAAAAGGAAACATCCTTAAATAAACAAACAAACAGAAGAAAAAAACAGAACAAAAGCAAAGCATCATAAAGCACAAAGAATTTCTCCAAACTGTTTTTAAACATAATCTTTTTTAAAGTTTCCTCTTCAAATTCAAAATACAATTTTATAAGCAATATTATTTATTATTACAAACTTTCTAAAAGTCAATTTAGACTAATAGTTGAAATACACATAGGTAAAACAGAGGTTAAAAAAACAAAATTATTTTTTAAGGTTTCAAACTTCTCTCATCCAAACCTCTTTCAGAGCTAAGAGCAAGCAGCAAAATTAACTTGTTCATTCTCACAGTCACTTTCCTAGTTTACAATCCTAGACACTCAACATCTCTCATTTGGATCATTCATTCATTCATCTCGGGGGTGGAAGGTGCCAAAAAAAGTATACACATGCAGGGCGTGGTGGCTCATGCCCTTCATTCCCGCACTTTGGAAAGCGAGAGGACTGCCTGAACCCAGGGGTTCAAGATCAGCATGGGCAACTTGGTGAGACCTCGTCTCTACAATAAAATTTTTTTTTTAATTATCCAGGCGTTGTGGTGTGCATCTCTAGTTCCAGCTACTAGGAAGGCTGAGGTGGAAGGATCACCTGAGCCCAGTAGGTTGAGACAACAGTGGCCATGAGCATGCCACTGCACTCCAGCCTGGCCGACAGAGTGTCTCCAACTCAAAAAACAAAAAGTATATACATTTTAAGAGATGTTATCTATGCATTACCTTTCAAAGGTGAATTGAATTACAGTCGCAATGTGTAGTATGACATTCGCTCAACTGTTTTTCTGCCATTTTCTTTGGCTGTCCTGCCTGTTGCATGGTGACACTAGTATTCATTTGATGAATGCCATCTTTCAAGCGACAGTCACACTTAAAATGTATATACATATTTGGGGCACTCCCTGTATTTATTAAATGTCCATCATGGCCAGACACTGGGTTAAGTTCTGGCTAGCTGAAAGGCCTCCCTACTCTGCTCACAGTGCCACTCTCTTTTCTTTTCCACCTACCTTTCACATCGGCACTAGAATTACCCTCATTTTACAGATGAGGAAAGGGAGATCCAGGGGCTGACAAATCTGTGTAGGGCCAGGTAGCAAGCATGTGGTGGCAGTCCAGCCAACAGCGGAGTCCACAGCCTGCCCCTCCAGGCCATCCTGATCACTCCTTAACATTTCACTCCTTAGCAATCCCAAAGTGATTTGTAACCTGGCCCCAGACTCCTTCCCAGGTTCAGTTTCACTGCACCTTCATCAGACCGTTTAAGAGTCCCCATTTGTACCATGTCCTCAGATGCTTCCACACTGTGCTCATGATTCACTGGGGTTAGAAACCCTCCTCACCTTCCCATACTGCCACCCAAAGGTGTCTTGAGATTTCCTGCAGACTGTCACGTGAGGCAGGCTAGGTAGGCTGGAGTCCTGAGAGTGGAGGTATTCACCAAGGCAGTTATTAAGAAAGGTGATTTATGAAAGGGAGGATATGTTGTGAAGGGAACAACAGGTAGGACAGCAGCGAGACTGTCTGCTGTCTACAATGAGGCAGAAGCTAAATAGAAGCATTTACAATATTGTATTGGGATTCAGTGCGGGCGGGGGAATTGCCCGTGGGACATGGGGAAGTTTTGCAAATTGACTCCATGAGGTTGGAAATCTGCTGACCCCAATAGCTGACGCTGACTGGCTGTAGAATTTTGTCTCTTTAACGGCAATAGTTAATTGTCTTTTTTGTCTCCAACCAACAGCAAATGTCTTACAGCTGGCTATCCAGCTTTTGCAATTCTTGTCATTATCTCATTTTGAGATGTCCTTTCTCAATATAATTTACCCAGTTCACTCGAATGATGCCGGCCTAATAGGTCCTCATGTTCCTCCATATAGACTTTCTGTTTTCTGACTCTCCATAACTCCCTTGTGGGTGTCTTTAGATAGCAGTCACCATTTTGCGTGGTTAGTTTTTAAGTGTTTGTAAACCATTTGTGTGTTCATGTATACATTAATTCACACAGCCAGGTGCCTACTAAGCACTAAACATTATGCTCAGTGCTGAAGGTGCATAGGAGCAAGGGACAGAGAGACTTCACCTGGGAGATCCTCACAGATCAGAAGAGGGAAACAGCCACAGTTGGAATTGCAGGAGAGTTACTGGAGAAGGTGGGAGAGGCCACAGAGGAGGGTGTGTGCTTAAGACCTCAGGGTGGGGGTGGGGAGGCGGTCTGTGACCCTCCTAAGCACTGCAGAAGGCAAAGCAGACCAAAGAGAGGGACCTGGAGCCTGGATTCGCCACAGACTCAATACCCAGGTCCTTACAGGATCACTCTTTGACATTCCATTTACTCTCATATTTTCAACAGCAGATTCTTGCCTTTACTTTCATCTGGCTATCTGCTTCCCCTCCTGCCAGCTCCCCCAAAAGTTATGTTAATGGGCCTTGATTATCTTAAGAAAGACATTATTTTTAGGACTCTGAGACTACCTCTCTCAGGAACTTACACTTCGTTTACAATGTAGTAGGGAACTAGGGAGGTATTTTTTAAATGCTACTTATTTCATAAATAATGTGACTCTTAGAAACTTATCTGCTGGTAACTATTATTACCTTCCCACTTTGTTAAACAGACAAAATCAGGCACAGCGCAGAGAAGAATATCACATTTTACTGAATAAAACAGCAAGGAAGGAATGTGTACTTCCTTTTCTGTCCTAGGTCCTCTCCCATGGCCTGTTCTAGCGCTTTCCGGATACTAATTTCTCCTTTCAATGTTTAATTTCAAAGTATATAATTTTGAAGTTTTGCTGATAAGACAAAGAGATGTTAAGTGCTAACACACTTTTTGAGACAAAATAAAATACAATAAAGCTTTCTTTTAGTTCTCTGACATAGAAAAACCATCTTGCTTTGGTTTTTTTCATTCATTTGGTTCACAAAGTAATGACACAGGGTCTAGGATATTGGTTAATGTTCTAGTCCTTGATCATTCATCAGCAAATTTTGACTTTGTCAAAAACAAAAGGCAAAGGATGTTTTCTAGAATTTCTCAAAGCTAAGAAACCACAACTACTGCCAAATGCAAACAGATGCTGTTCTGCCATGTCTATATGTAAGGTAGTCCGCAGAATCAATTAATATGGATTCATTAACTACAGAGTTTTACTGTAGTCAGAATAAATAAAGATCAACCAGGAAAGAAAAGTACTCAAGGCAGGAGAAAGCTAAGCCTTCAAAGCTCCTGGCATTGATCACCCATGATAAATGTAAGACAGGAGAAAATAGTGGTTCTAAATTTAGAGGAATTCTTTAAGATAAGAAGGGGATGATGAGGAGGAAGATGGGGAAAAGTAAACAGTTGCCAAGGGGAGAGTCTGGCTGTTGCTATGAGGTCTGGGTATTTAGCACTTTATTTTATTCTTTCAGCCAACAAATTCATTCAAGTTAAAATGTACTCAACATCTTCTATATGCCATCCTTGAAACAAAAACTTATTACAGGCGGCAAGTATTTAATCTCCTTGTCTTCACTGAAAGAGGAAGAAAACAAACTCTTCCTTTTAATTAGAATTTATGGTCCCAGAGTACACCCCAAAAGAGGTTGGCTGTTTAAAAGCCATCCACACACCAAATGATCACTTGTAAAGTTTTCTGTCAGTTCTACAAAATTCTACATTGAATTGCTAAAGAGCCCACTTCATGAAGTCCTGAAGGGCCGTCTTCTCAAAGAACTCCTTGACTGGCTTCCAAACAGGAAAGGTCCTCACATTCCTAGATACAAGCCTCCGCCAGAGCCCCACAGGCTCAGTCCCTGAAGGGAAACCCTCAGAAAGGCTGCCAAACCCGACAAAAGGGTCACTGGTTCCCAACTCCCTTAGGATCCCAGAGAGGAGAGAGGGGCCTCCATGGGTAAAGAAGAGCACACAGAGGATCAGGGCCTGTGACTGCAGGCTTCAAGGTGCCTGCCATCCTGTTATTAGAAACAGAAAAGCCAGAACCCTCAGCAGAAACCCGGCAGGACTGAGTCTCCATTCCAGGTATAGGACTCTGACTCTCCATTCCAGGTATAAGACATCGACAATTAGTGTTGATGAGATACTTGGCAGAGCCGCTGATGCATAAAACACATGCCCCTCTAAGAGCTCCTAATGTTTGCAATTCATTGAATTAATTGTAGCCATTTGGCAAAAAATTCAGAATAGTGCCATGCCTCTTTCTCAGGGGCTTGCCTACAGAAGCCCAAAATGAAACTGAATTAGGGTGACCCCTGCAAGGGGCAAAAAAAGTCTCCTTCCTAGCTTCCTTAAGGCCACACACCCCCTAGACCTGTAGCATCATTGACTCCCGGTCTCTAGTATTCGGTGTGAATACCAACCTCCATTCCTCAGTGTGTTTCTTCATCTGTCATTGCCTGTAGGCCACTGTCACATGTGTGATATTCCCTCATTTATTTTTCTGCACTAAATTCTGCAGATTCTGCCAAAAATTCAAAGATTAGTGTAGCTCACTGCTACCACATCCCTGATAGTATAACCTTCCTGACACTTGGTCTTCAGCAAAACTTTAGTCTTTCTTTAATCAATTTCCACATATGTCTCTATTCTCTATGTCTCTGCAGTTTCTATCTCAGACTCAAGTTAAACTCTCTCAGATAGCCTGTGGCCCTCCCCTCTTCTGGACCTCGGTTCCAGACGTCAGAAAACTACAACAAAGTCCTGCTTTCGCCTCTTCTTTTCCCTGTGGAATCCAACTCCCTCCATCAGTGATGATCATCCCTTGTACAAAGTCAACATGCCCCAATCCCCACATTGAGGCTTCCACTGAGCAATGTCTTTGTCGGTTTTCTGTTGCTTATCACAGAATAACCTAAAACTGGGTAATTTATAAAGGAAAAAGATGTAATGCTTACAGTTATGGAGACTGAGAAGTCCAAGGTCAAAAGGTCACCTCTGGTAAGGGCCTTCAGGCTGGCAGGGACCCTCTGCAGAGTCCAGATGCACTCAGGGCAACACATGGCAAGAAAGCTGAGTGTGCGAACCTGCCAGCTCAGATCTCTCTTCCTCTTCTTTTAAAGTCCCACCCCCATGATCACAGATTGATCCATTAATCCACGAATGAGACCCCTCACTACCCAATCACCTCTCTGAGACCCCACCTCTCAACACTGCCACAACGGGGATTAGGTTTCAACAGGAGTTTCAGAGGAGGCAAACATTCAAACCACAGCGGGTAACCTTCCACTCATCTGTCTAAGGCTACTACTGCTCCTTCAGTAGTCTAAGGCTACTGCCAGAGGCTCAGAACAATCTCCCCTGCTCATTCTCAATATACATTCTTTCAGTCCTCTCAATACAACTTAAATTCCATCTTAACAAACCATTCCCCACATCACACAGACCTGTGTACCCCAATTCTCCAATACCCCCCTAAAATGACACCAACAAAATCCTCTTCCTCCCCTCCCCCCAAAACATGGCTAAAGTAAACTTTCATCCTCTTCATGCTTCCCATCAATAAGTATTTTGAAGGTTAACACCAAGACCTTTGTGCTCTGCAAAGTGCCTATGATGGCTTAAGAAATCTCAGATAACCTGAAATGATAAACACTAGTTCACTTTTTTTTCATATGCAATTACACCTGGACATTCCTACAATATCAGATACAACATCCTGTCACACCCAACGTGAATATCCATGAAGAGAAAAGCAGCAGCTGAAATGGTTTTAAATGGTAGAGATGCCATTCCTCTGATACATTTCAGTTTCCAGTAACTTCGCAACAGGAGGTTAGTTCGCCAAGATTTAAGAAAGCCATGTAGAACTCACACAGTCCCTCAAGCAAGGTAGATTACTGTTTGCCAAATATCTCCAAAGAACTATTAAAACAAGAACTCAAGTCCCAGAACTCTTTAAAATATTCAGAAGAATCTTCAACGTGGGTAATTGAAAAAACATCCCCTCATCTTTCTAAAGGAAAGAAATTCTGAAGCCAACTCAGCACATGGCAATGTCTGAAGAAGGATTTTAATTAGAAAAGTAAAAGAGAAATAGAATATGCAAATATATCCCTCCCTTAACTCCCTTCCCCTCTGCAAAAAAGGACCAGTCAAAAATTTTAATTTAAAAAATTACCTTGTATTTAAAGAGCCCTTATGCAAAGGGCTTATATCACAGCATCCTTACAAGACAGAGATCAGTGACAAGGGCAGGCAACTTAACCTCTTAGAGGGAATATGCGCCATCTTTCCATAGCTAAGAAATACTCTGGTGAGTTAAAGTTGAGACGATCAGAGTTTGAGCCCTTGGGGTATGGCACTTTAGATTCAGGTCTAATTTCCTTTTTTTTTTTGAGTTGGAGTCTCACTCTGGCACCCAGGCTGGAGGGCAGTGTCACGCTCCCAGCCACCGCAGCCTCGACCTGCTGGGCTCCGGCGATCCTTCTGCCTCAGCCTTCCAAGCAGCCGGAACTGCAGGCGCGTGCTACCACACCCGGCTAATTTTTGATTGACTGTAGAGATGAGGTCTCACCAAGTTTCCTGGGCGGGTCTCGAACCTGCGGGCTCAGGCAATCCTCTCGCCTCTGCCTCCCAAAGTGCTGGGATTACAGGCTGAGCCAAGGAGCCCGACCCAGGCACCTAATTTCATAGGAGGAAGCCATTGCCTATTCCAGGAGTGGGATAGTTCACCATTTACCAAGACACCCTGGCCCCACCCACGTCCATTTAGAGCCCTTCAAATGTTGATGAAAAGACTAAAGACTGGGAGCCTGAGTGTTTTTACTCTCTCCCTTATAGACTGTAAAATACATTAAGGACAGTCTCTTGCAAACTAAGGAACATGCAAACTGGTACCTGTAAGGCCATTAGGCAAAAGCTATAAAGAACCTCACAAAAAAACACATCCTCTCCAGCCTGCCAATTGCACTTCCTAGAATGTCAACTAAGAAGACGTGCAAAGATTTAGTTTTTAAAACAGTGCTTTATGCTACACTTGTAATAATAAAAACTTGGAGCTAACCTTAATGACCACTGGGGACATTGGTGGTGGAAACTGGTAAATCCACTGTTTGCACTACTATGCAGTCATTATAAATGATGTTGTAGAAATGGATTTATTAACATTGAAAATATTCACAATACACTATTCAGTGAAAATAAAACAAGTTATGAACCAGTACGTGCAGAATGAACCCATCATTGTTAACAGACAACAATAAAGATATACATATAAAGAAGAAACTGGAACGTGTACACAGGAAAATGTTTAACAGTAGTGGGAAAATGAATGGTTGTTCTTTTTAAAATTCTCTGTATTTTCTGATTTTTCCTTCAATGAACATATACTTAGAAACAACTGTGTACTCAGAGAACTTTCTACAAATATGCAACCAGTCAACCAACTTATGTTCAGAGGGGCTCCGGGATCTCACTCCGACTCTCCTATCCCCTAAGTAGTTTTTCTCTGTAGAGTGACCACCCGTCAGAGCCTCAGAAGATGCCCAGAGTCCAACAGCCTTTTTCGCTTCCAAGCCACCTCAGCCCTGGTACCACCAAACGATAGATCGGGGTCAAGGCAAGAACACACGATAGGTCCAAGCGCCCTGAGTTCCCACCTGGTCCCTGGGTTCCCACCTCGGAATTCAAGTCCACCTCTCAGCTGCTCAGCAGCAAACCATCCCTGGTCACTTACCTCCCCCGAGGGCAGCGCCCCACGCCTGACCTCCTCGTAGGCGCCCACCTGCTCCCAGGTGGCCAGGAAGGCGTGGGTGGGCGTGAAGCGCGCGGCCGAGCGCGGGAAGCCGGCGCGCACATAGCGGGCGGCCAGGCCCAGCACGGCCGGGGACTTGTCCTCGCGGTACAGGACCCGGCCCCTGCCGCGGCTCGTGTCGATGTCGGCCAGGAAAGGGGCGATGGCCGGGAAGTCTGTGGGGAAATCATCGTCCACGTACTGAGTTTCCCTAGGGAAGTCCTGGGTGGAGATGATACCGTTGGTGCCAACCTGGGAGAGGAGAGGGACAAAAAAGGTGACGGTCGCGCAAGCCCAAGGGCGGCCACCATGTCGCGTGGGGAGGGAAGAGAACCGCCCAGGGCAAGCAGCCTCCCCTTCCCCTGACAACTGGGGAGTCCAGGTCCAGGACGACCCACGAGACCGAAGCGAGCGTCGCATCCGCCACCCCCACTCCACTCGCGGCGCGATAGGTCCAAGCGCCCTGAGACGCGTCCACCCATCTTCTCACTCCCTGAAGGACGTCCCTGGGGAGAAAGCCTCCAGGCGCGAGGAGGGCACACCTCAGCTCCGCGGACGCGCCCAGCCCTCTCGCGGTCCTGACTGCGACGGCCTCTGCCGGCCGCCCCAGCAAGGCAACCTTCTCTCCTGCCCTGGACGTGGCTTCGAACAATCCTGGCGCCCCGACAGCAGCGGGTCGGGGCGCAGCATCGCCCTCTAGCCCGGTCCCATCCGAGTGGCGCCGGGGACAGCCGGGCGTGGGGCTATCCCCCGCTCGCGCCAGTCCGCAGGGGAGGATCCCGGTGCGACTGGCTTTGGGGTCTATCCCCCGCACCCCCGCAGGGGAGGGGTCTCGGTGTGCCTGGCCCTGCGACGTGCCGAGCGGCGCCCGCGAGCGGCTGGACTTACGTAGAGGCTGCCGAACTGGGCTTCGTAGAAGCGCAGGGGGCCCGCCAGCCGCACCGCGGCCGAGCTCTCGTCGTCGCCCTCGGGCAGGAGCCGGTCCCCCCAAGCCTCTCCGCGGGGAAAGAGCTCGCTCGGGGGCAGCGCCGTAGCCCGTGACGACAGCAGAAGCAGCAGCGGCAGCAGGGTCGACGACGGCGCCGTCCGCCCGGCCGTCCGGTCGCCCGGCATGCTCTCTCGGCAGCACGTCCGGCCGGGCCCGCCAGCGCACTCTGGGCGCCGCGCCGGCCTCGAACCGGGATCCCCACGGGCACCCGGGCGGGGCGGGACTCCAGGCCCGCCCAGCGCGCTGGTTGGCTGAGGCCCTCGGCCGGGGACCAATTACAGGCTCCGAGAAAGTTCGACAGCGGCCGCAGCATCTGGTTCTCGTTAATTTCCTACCGCGGTGGCCGCGGGAGCGGCAGGGCTAGCTAGACCAGAAGACCCCCCCCTCCTCCCGGCCTCGGATGCTTGGAGTCGCTCCTTCGCCTCCTGCTCTACTGCCGAGCGCCCCGAGGTCCCCACGATTCCCTGCCCAGGGGTCCCCCCCACGAGCCCCCGCCCCGGGACCGCCAGATGGCCCGCAAGGACCGAGGGCGGCAGAGGACCGCGGCGTGGAGGGGGGACCCGCGGCGGCGCGCCCCGACGGGCTGGCAGAGAGCGGGCCCTGGCCCTGGCCCCGGGGTCCCGGGCGCCCCTCGCCCTGAGGCCAGGCCCTCAGGCCGAGAAGCCAAGGGTCTTTGTCGCCGTCTCCCCGGCCGCTGCGCTCCACTCCAGCGACGCCCCGAGCAGAAGCGCGCCTTTTACGCAGCGAGGTGCCGATTCCTAATTCCGTCCCCTTCCGGAAGGCCTGGGACGCCTTCTGAAAATAACTTTCCCAGAGAAAACTGCTCCAGGGAAGACCATTTGGTGACCTGCCTTGCCTGGGTTTACCCAAAGTGACTCCCGGTGACAAACGCGACCATGGGTGATATGCTCCTTTTGGGGCACAGGGTGAGGCATCTCGTTTGAGCATAAGCAAAAATGGGCGAGGCTCCCGGGTTGTGGAGACCCCAACGAGAGCCGCCCTCGCCCGCGGCCACCGAGGCGGTAACCTGAGCTGCTCTGCGGGACTGTAAACCGCACAACCTCCAGACCAGCTGCGCAGGAGACGAGGGGGTGGGGGGGGGGGTGGCCCCAGCCACAAAACACAACACCAAAAAAAAGCCGCAGGTGACAGAGGAGCATACAGTACCATTTTT
>CAUYQG010106906.1:0-69061 GCA_963574415.1 Tarsius wallacei
ACCTCAGCCTCCCAAAGGCGCGGGATTACAGGCTGAGCCACCGAGCCCGGCTTCTAAACAAATTGTTAATGTAGCATTCATGAGATCATTCATAGCTCCAGGTTGACATTACTGTGGACACACCGCAAGGTGGCTGGACCCCAATTCAGAGTAGATTGTGTCTTCCGGGTCTGCACACCCCAAAGACATGAGTCCTTCTTGATCTTCAAACCCTCTGAGAACTCTATACAAAGGGTGACATACAAAGGTCCCCACCCCACATCTCTGATGTTGTAGGGAACTTAATCATAAACAATGATACCAACAGTAACAATAAATAACATTAATACACGGTCTGGGAACCTACATGTCTCACGGCTCCTCACGGCCACCCTAGCTGATCGGTGCTCTCACCATTTTACCATTCAAGGAACAGACACAGAAGCTGTGACTTGGCCAACCTCAAAGGTACTAGGTGGCAGCATGAGGATTCGAATCCTGATCATCTAACTCCACCAATGCCATCACGCCTCACTCCTATGTCAGTGGGAGCATCACGTCCTTTGGATAACATTGATCTTGGTTCTCCGTGTTCTAATCATTCCACAAAGGAACAGAAAACAGCCCAGGCATTTTCATGTCAAAGGTCACTCAGCAGAGCTGCTTTCTTGCTGCTCTCCACGGTTTCCCAAAGCAGGCTCCCTGTGTGCCCCCACCCCTCCAAAGCAGCCAGCTTGAACCCTGTGGGTTCCTGGTCTCTACACACAGCACTCTGGGATACCTAAAGCGAGTTACTTTCCTTCTCTGAGCTTACTTCCTTTATCGATAAAAGATTGAACTCAGTGATACGTTCTAACATTCCATGATCTAAATGATATTGTTCAGGATTTGGTAAAGAGGTCTATCTTCTCATGAAATTGTCACGTTGCTTAATCACACCAACACTTGGAAAATTCAACGGAGTATGTAACAGTAGAAATGGAGAGATGGGCTTTTAGCTTTTGTTTGTGACGGCCCAGCTCTGTCGACAGGGTAACTTCTTAAAAGGAAGGTGAATCGTCATCTCTTAACGGGTATCCTCATTTATTCTGCATTCCTGATGCCTCACACAGGACTTGGCTAATAGTAGACACTCCCTAGATGGATGAGGGGAGGGAAAGTTGGATGGATGAAGAGACAGAAGGTTGGGAAGATGAATGGATGGGACAGATAGATGGGTGGAGTTTTATAAATTGACTAGTGGTTGGGATGGAATGGATGGATGACTAGTTAGGAGAAATGGATGTACTCCAACTGTCTTTAGGTATTAACAAATCTAATAGACCCAGAGCGCAGTTTATCTGTTTATGCAAGGGCCCACCGTACCCTACAGTCAGCACAACCAATGTTGCTCCTTTACCACCAAGTATATTATGACGTGGAAGTTCCCTTGGGTCACTCTGTTATGCTGGAGACTGAGCTAAATAATGCTAGCTCTCCTCTGGAGTATTCAAGTTCCAGAGACAAGTAGGATTATAAATTGGTACATTGAACAGGGGCAAAAAGCCCAAAGGAAGTTGCCTGATTTGTGGAAAAGATAGCAGATGTAGGTTTAGGATTCCTCAGTTCTAAACCCACATCTGCTGCTTGCCAGGTGACCCAACCTGCTAGATGACCCTCAGGGAGTCCTGAGACCTCAATTCCCTTGTTCTGTTGTTCGTGTTAGTGCTATCATTCTGAGGTTATCAGGCAAAGGAAAATCAAAGGGTTTGGTGAATATGAGCCAGGCACCCTCTCCCGTTTGTGTACCCCAGGCTCTGTAGCAAGGATTTTACATGTATGACCTTGCTTAATTGTTACAGAAGCCCTCTGTGATGGGAATTGTTATCCCAATGCTGTGGTTAAGGAAAGTAAGGTTTATAGTGGTCAAGAACTTACTGAAGGTCCCCAAACTAGTCTGTGACAGAGATGGGACCTGCACCCAGGACAGTGGGACTCTAGAGCTCACGCTGCCGCCCTATCACCTCCAAGCCAAGGCCTTCCCTGGTCCTCCTTGTCACCCAGCTGCAGTGAGTCAAAACCAATCCCCAAGTGTACCAATTGAACATGGACTAGGGAAAGGGTGGTTTGGGGAGCTACTGGTCAGACAGAAACACCCTCGAAAGCGGGAGTTAACAAGATGGCCCTGTGATGTTGCATGCACGTAAGATAGATTCTAAAAGACTGTCACCTTCTCAGAAATTCTCCATTATTTTCAATGACACATTCAAAACCTGCACCTAGGACCCTGGCGTGGTAGCTCATGCCTGTAATCCCAGTGCTTTGGGAGGCTAAGGCAAGAGGATTGCCTGAGTCCGGGAGTTCAAGACCAGACTGAGAATCATGGTAAGACCCCCATCTCCTAAAAAAATAATAAAATATCCAGACTTGCTGGCACATGCTCGTAGTCCCAGCTTCTCAAGAGGCTGAGGTAGAAGGATGTCTTGAGCCCAGGAGTTCAAGGCTGTAGTGAGCTATGATCTTGCCACTGCACTCCAGCCTGGGTGATAGAGTGATACCCTGTCTCTGAAGGAAAAAACAAAAACCTGCCTTAAGCTATAGGTTGACACTGTATATTCAAGAATGACACTGTCACTCGTGGCAATGCAACTAGAGAGCGAACTGCTTCACCCACTTCAACCTGCTGGCTTGAGAAATGTGTCCCTGGCCCTTGTGCTCCCAGCCTCTGGCCCCCCAGGGGTGCGGAAGGGGACAAGGGTGCAGCAGGTGAGTTCTGACACTGCTCACCACTCTGCTGCTAAAGGTGAATAGCCTGAGAGCCGAGCTTCCAAACTGCCTCAGGCCTGCTCACCTCCCGAAAAGCAGAAGCACGGTGGTCGCCCCATACATCGACAGGCAGAGGACTCATCAGCTGAACCGTGTAAGGAATGCTCACCTAGGTGTGGGGCTCCCCACGCCCCACCCATCCACTAGTCCATCCACGTATCAGTTTTCTAGGGCTGCCAAAGCAAAATACCACAAATGGCGTGGCTTAATCAACAGACATTCGCCTCCGTTCTTAAGAGGCGAGAAGTCCAAGGTCAAGGTATCAGGAGGGTTGGTCCCTTCTAAGGGCTATGAAGGGCATGCCATGCCTTCCCCCTGGTATCTGGTTGTTCACCGACTGTCTTTGGTGTCCCTGGCTTCCACCACATCCCCCTGGTCTCCACCTGCCTCTTCACACGATGTTCTATCTGTGTGTGTCCCGGTTTGCCCTTTGCGTAAGGATGCCAATCATTGGATTGGGAATGGGATGCCACCATACTCCAGTATAACTTCATCTTAACTAATTTTAGGATCTGCGGTGATCCTATTTCCAAGCAAAATTGCATTGTAAGTCACGAGAGGTTAGAACGTCAACATGTTAACTTCGGGAAGACACAATGCAACCCATAGCAATCCATATCACGAATACCTTTTAAGCATCCCCTGTGTGACATACCCAAAAAAGACTCCGGTTTGTAGGTGGCATGTGTGCAAAGAGCCCCGCCTCCGAGAAAAGCCTAGAAGACCCGACCTGTGAGTGGGACACACGTGAGTGCTGCCTGATTTCAGAGGATGCAGTATCTCTGTGGGTAGAAAGAGTGAGCTTCCTGGAGCACTTGATCTGAGTCTTGGTGGGATTCACCAAGGGGAAAGGGAAGAGCGGGCTTTGCAGAAGAGAGAAACAGAAGGAAAGTATGTGGGCTGGGAGGCACAAGAGACGGTAGACACATTACCCGACTGTCAGCCTGCATGGAAGACAGTAGTTGTTACTATCTGTCACATAAATAGCAAACCTGGCCTGACCTTGAAGGGCTTCTAAGCTAGGAGAATTTGCATTTCACTAGGTGTCCAACTGTCCTGCCCACCCCAAGAGAAAGCATACCCTCCCTCACACACTTCTAGTCCACACCACTGCCACCTTTTCCATAGACCGAGGTAGTCTTCTTCGAGCTCTCAGTAGCAAAATGACCTCAGTGACTGATCACTGTAGCTTGCACCCTTCCACAGCCCATTCCAGTGCCAGGAAGATAAGAACTGTCTGAATTCTCGGACACATCACCATCTACTTCACCATGTTGCCTTGAGGAAAATTTAAAAAATTAAGATTTTATGTAAAAACCCATGGAATGCCCAAAACACTACAAGAGGGCTTTGGGACCCCTCGTAGTGGATGGGCCAGAATCCCTTCCCCGTGACTGTCCCAGTTGGCCCCAGGTGGGGGTGTGCAGAGTGCCTGACCTCATGTGCAAGCCCGTGGCCGTGTTCCCTTTGAAGAACCTGGATTAGCAGAGGTGATAAAAGACCGGCTTTGGGAGGCCCTTTGCCTGAGCTTGGCGGATATTTATAGCGTGTGAGCATTGGCCCTTAGAGGGGGATGTAGATCATGACAGATTTATAGAGCCTGCCTCCTGGAAAGGCACTGATAAAAGGGCCCTGGTATACATTTTCACACTTGAAAGAGGAAGGCCCGTGTCTTCCTGGGATGTCTAAATAGGAACAGCTGAGCCCGACATGTGGCAGGGCCCCCTCTCCCTCTGCCTCCTCTCTTTGCCCCGGGCCCTGCCAGCAACTGTCCGCCACGTCCACCATCAGCCGTGCCGCCCCCTGGGACCGCCTGCCTGATGCTGTCCCTCTGGGTCTGACTTGCATTCAGCCTCTCAGATGGGACTGAACCGGACTCTCTTCTCAGGCCACGAGGAGAAGTCTGAGAACGCAGTGACAGCCGGAACCTGCTGCGCCATGTGCAAGGAGTTCCGCCAGATGAAACAGACCGTGCTCCAGCTGAAGCAAAAGGTAGGAACCATGTCGCCTGACGGCAGGAGAGCTTGGCCGAGGTCAAGCGGGAAGAATGCTTGGGGACGATAAAAATAAATCATCACCGACATTGCTTATTCACGGCGATGGATGCCCGGGAGGTTTGGACTCGGGGTGCTTTGCCCATGCACCCTCAGGGCTGACCATCGAAAGGGCAACAAAACACAGTGATTGCAAGGGATTGAGGAGGTGACTGTCAAAATAGATACTAGGTGAGGGACACGTGGTGAAGCCTTGGAGATGGTGAGCTGTGACTATTGCAACTTCTCAAATGAACGCCCAGGTGCATGGTCCTTGCAGACCCGTGTGATTCTGTTTTACCCAGTGTTGTATTTTGTTTATAGAGGATATCGTCTCTGTATACTTACATAAGCTGGTGATGAATTGCTGCAACAGCATTTTTTTTTATTTTTTTTTTTATTTTAGAGATAGATACAAGTCAGGATTGGGCACATAAGTGATTTATATATGTACAGGTGAAGTTTGAGCCTCCCATTGAACCTCACTTTGAACTAGGATCAGGCACCCTTATTGATATTATTTGCTTCTCCCCCCACCCCACCCCCGGCAGTGTCCCGCCACTGCCAATCCTTCTCTTGAAGTATTATGATAAGTGTTCAGGGTCCACTTATGAGTGAGAATATGTGGTACTCACATTTGGAAATGACAGCCTGTGCCTTGTCTGAACTCCAGGCACCTAGGAAAGCAACCTTTTGGGTACCTCCTGTCACCAAGGATGAGGACTGCCACACTTAAAAAAAGGCTGCACAAGTCGCTGATGGAATATCAGATCTCTAGTAATGTTGTTATGTTGTGAGTAATGCCCCTGGATAGATCAGGCAGCCTGTTTTCTTGAACAGCTATCCTAGACCCATAGACCCAGCTAGATGATATTTATTACACCTAAGGTCAGTCAATTTTCTAGTCCATCATTGACTCAGAAATTGATCTTTGCTGATAGAACATAAGCTTATCTGTTTATTTAATTGCTTCTACTCAAGGCTCTTAGTACATCAAAGAAGTGTATCTACTCTGTTGAACTTTGGCATCCAGTTATTCTAAAGGGCAGGAGAGTAAGGACAAGACAATATCTCTTTTCCATGTTCAACAAGCATGCAGCCAACCCCTAATGAAAACCATAGCTACCACTTAAGCAAGCATATCAACAGACTGAGATGAGAAGTGGTTTTGTAGACCCTTTGTACGTCGTTGAAGATGTGATCAACTTTGGCAGAGACGTGTATGTATTTGATGTATAATCGTGAATAAAACATGGCTCTAACCCTAAATAGCCTAGGATCCAGTCAGAAACCTTGTATGTATATCAGTGTAAACACAGAGATAGAAATAAATATATCCCACCCAGATATTCCCAGGTTGAGCTTATATTGATATCAGTGTGTATTGAACAAACCCAAAGAAGGGTTTGAGGAGGAAGTATAATAATTTTGCCTTTCATAGGCTAGAAGATTCGGGCTTGGAGCAGACAATGTACACTTGACCAATGTCTCAAGTATACTTCTCAAAGCATAAGGCTACCCTCACTCCCCTGCCCTGGAAATAATCCATGAGTTGTAGGGAAGTTATTTCCACCCAGGATGATCTTAAGGGACAGACGAGCTAAATCACAAGTTGCTCAGAAATTCTGCTGCTGGTCGGGCGTGGTGGCTCAACCTGTAATCCCAACACTTCGGGAGGCCAAGGCGAGAGGATTGCCTGAGCCTGGGGGTTCAAGACCAGCCTGGGAAACGTGGTAAGACCTCATCTCTACAACAAATCACAAAAATTAGCCAGGTATGGTGGCATGCATCTGTAGTTCCAGCTACTTGGAAGGCTGAGGCAGAAGGATCACCTGAGCCCAGCAGCCGAGGTTGCAGTGGCCATGAGTGTGCCACTGCACTCCAGCCTGGCGACAAAGAGTGAGACTCCAACTCAAGAAAAAAAAAAAGAAATTCTGCTGCTGAATCACAGAGGTTAAGGTTCCTCCATGCAATGTTTTCTGTGATGCATGAAAGAAAAAAAAAGATTAAAAGTTGAAATACTTGTGTCAAAATATTTGTCACGCTCTAAGACCCTTATGTAGAATTACGTACAAATCCATGAGGTTGCTTGGTACTCCAGTAACTTCCATGCAATTGGGCAGGACTGGAATTGGTCCATCTTTTACCAAATTATTTCTACAAAATGCCTTGTGGCAGTTCTGAACTAATGCTACCATTTGAGGAACATTAGGAGGGAGAACACATTTCCAAAGGCTTCCATTAGAATGTGTTGCATTCTGCAGTTTATGAAGCAGTTTTGCATCCAGAACCTCATCTAATTGTCACTATAACACTGTGAGAAAGATACTGATGTTCACAGAGAGAAGAGATAACCGCCCAGGAGGGCAGAACTAAAACTTTATCTTCTTGTCTCCTGTGCCAGCGTTTGGACTGTCAGTTAATGTTTCATGTTGTTTTACTGCCGTCAATTCCATCTGTTTACAAAAGAAAGTAAAACGTCTGCCCAAATCAACATTAGCCAAGAAGTAGGTGCCAGGAGTCCCGGACCATGGCCAAGCCCATAGCAAAAAATGATGTGCAAACATGTTGAACTGCAGTATGCATGTACAGCCAACAAAATTCCAACTGTGGGAAACGCCAATGAGCAAATGGCCACCTGCAGAAGACGAGAAACTTAAAAGACCTGTCACTTTTTAAACGGGAAAAACGAAACCATGGCATCTAGGTGATAAATTATTTTTCTAAACACAGGAAGTGATTCATATAAAAGTCAGGTAGTGGTGACTTTTAGGAAGAGGAAAGAGACGGATTGGGAGAGGGCGCGGAGGGATGGGATGGTTGGCAAAGTTCTCTGTGTTGACTTGAGAATTCATTAAGAGGGTGCTTGCTTTCTGGTAATTTGTTAAGACACGTATTTGTTGTATGGAGCTTTTGGATTCTGCGCTTTTTTTCCCCAATAAAAAGTCTTTTAAAATGGTAAGCAAACCTCAGTGTCCCTACCTCTGCCATTTGTTCTACGGTGCGGGAGAAGAGGTTATTTGGTGAGAAAGAGGGAGTTTGGGGAAGATAAAATACTGCTATTTAACTGTCAGATGGCTCTCGGTCCCGTGCAAACACTGAAGAAAACTCAGAGGCGAGGCCTATTGATTATTTTAGAAATCACCTGTGTTCTGGTTGCAGGGGCTACTTGACTGGAGAGTGGGATTGCTGCAGAGAGTCCCAGGGGAAGGAGGACTCCAGAAAGAGAGGCAGGTCTGGGGTTGACAGGTGTGTTCCGCTCCCTCGGCTGCCTGGAGACTGGGGGGTCTCTCTGCTTTTACACCAGCAATCTCTTTCCAGAGTGAGCCGTTGAGAGAAGCTCAATAGTGATCCAGGAAGTGTTTATCGGGCACCCACTGTACCCTGCCTTGGCTGGAAAATAAGGAAATACAAAACAGTAGAGAGCAGATCTTGCTGTAAATAAACTCACTGTCTTATGGGGAAGCCAAGCGTAAGTCAGCAAGCGGGGGACAAATGGAGACAGCTGATAGTCAAACTTGAGAAGTTAGGGAATGATGTGGTTCCTTTTTTTATTTTATTTTTTCTTTTTTCAATGTCTTTTTAAAATTTTTTTTAACTTTCTTTTCTTTTTTCTTTTTTTTTTTTGAGTTGGAGTCTCACTCTGTCGCCCAGACTGGAATGCAGTGGCCACTCCCGGCCACCGCAGCCTCGACCCGCTGGGCTCCGGCGATCCCTCCACCTCAACCTTCCAAGTAGCTGGAACTACAGGCGCACGCTACCACGCCCGGCTAATTTTTTGATTTATTGTAGAGATGAGGTCTCGCCAAGTTGCCCAGGCGGATCGCAAACCCGTGGGCTCAGGCAATTCACTCACCTCAGCCTCCCAAAGGCATGGGATTACAGGCTGAGCCACCGAGCCCGGCTAACTTTATTTTCTTATGGAGATGTGGGGTGCAAGTCAGGATTAGATATGTAAGTAATCTACACAGGTGAAGTTTGGGCCTCTAACTGGTCCTCACTTCCCTGGTTTAGGACCAGGTACTCTATGTTGTTATATGCCCCCTACAGGGCAGTGTCCTGTGACTGCCCATTCCTCCCTTGTGCTATTGCAATTAATGTTCAGGTCCCACTTGTGAGTGAGAATGTGGTCTGCGTGGTATTCTGTTTCCGTGATAGACCAGTAAGTATGATTGTCACCAACTCCATCCAATTTGCTGCATATGCATGATGGAATATTTTATGTAGCCATAAAGAAGGACAATGTGGTTTCAAAACTGAGCCAATCTGCAGCCCAATGGATGGGCTGCACTTGTTCCCTGTAGCACCACCTTTGTCGCCAGCCATATGAGTATATGGCTTCTTTTTTTTTTCTTTTTTCTTTTTTTTTTTTGTGACTATTTTAGCATATTTCCATTAGGACAGTAATACTTCATAGGAAATTTAGAAAGCAAAGAAGAGGCAAAAGAAGAAAATGTTTAAGAGTATTGCAGCATCTTGACAGGTGCTTTCAGTTGTTTTCCAAAAGGGTTTTGTTTTGTTTTTTAAGTATATGCCTTCTTAATTATTTGTGGCTTCCTCTGCTACTTGGATCTATTTACTCTATAAAATAGGTCTTCTCAGGATCTTTGGGAAGAACAGTTCATATTAAGGCTTTAATTAAAGCTTGCTTTTTGATTAAAGCTTGCTTCTTGATTAAAGCTTGCTTTTTGATTAAAGATTGCTTTGCCAAGTATCATAGTAATGAACTTGGTGTGATGTTTAAGAGCACAGATTCTAGAAGCAGATTGACTAAGTTTAAATTCTAGTCCCACTACTTGCTGGCTGTGCAAGTAAGTAACTGGGTAAGTTACCTAACCTCTCTGTGCCTCAGTTCTATGAAAAAGATAAGGATCATACCTCCTGCATAGGGTTTTCATGCCGATCAAATGAGTTAATATTTATAAAGGACCAAGAACCGTGCCAGCCACCTAGAAAGAGCTTGTAAATGCTTACCTAATAAATAACTAACATTAATCATTAGCACGCCTTACAAAGTGCTTTACAGAGAGTGTCTCCCTAATTCATCCCAACAGGCCTCTGAGGCAGGTGATCTATTATGAAGGCTAATATGAGATGATGGATACCCATAATTCCATTGGCTGGAATTCAGTAGAAGGGCCAACTCTCCCTACATTACTACAGCCTTCTTCCCAAACCCCTGGCATCCCACAGCCCATCCTCTGCTGCATCTTTGTAGAAAGTGAGGCCACTGTGTCACTTCCCACTCTTCCTGCTGATATAGAGGCACTCAGGGGAATTGGGAGATACTGACCCAGCAGAAGGTCAGCCAGGACACAGAGGTCAGTATTTACAAGGCTCACCTTCTAACTTTTACAAGGGAACAAACTGGACTGGGAGGGCACTGGGGAGCATCTCCAAAGCCCATTCACGTGCAAACTTCATCCTGTGGTCCTGCCAGCAAAATTTTAATTACAAAGACATCTTCATCTGGTCCGAACCTCTAGGCTTGTGGACAGGAAGAGGAAAACCTGGAAGGGTGAAGGGACTTGTCAAGTCACAGAGCTAGTTAGGAACAGATCCACGCAGAGAATTTCTGCTGTATCCATGACAACACCTGGACACTGGGCCAGGATGTTAAAGACATCATCATCGCTTTTACCCTCCTGCAGCTCTGTTAGGTGGCTATCACAAGCCCTGTTTCATAGATGAGGAAATCCAGATTATGCAGCCTCCCCAGGACCCCACAGGCAGAAGGTGGCAGGCCTGAGATTTAGAGGTACACCTGCCTAACGCAAAGCTGCGGGTGGGATCCACATTTGGACAGGCGTCAGTGGCCAATATTGACCCACTGACCCGTTGTTGGAAGTTTTTCTTATTGGTTCCCTCCCCTTCCACCCCAGGGCCATGGGTACCCATTCACAGGTTGGGGCAATCTTTTGCTGTGACAGAGGGACGTCAGCACCATTTTAAATAAACCCCAGGAACACAGCTATGTCCCAGTGGTAACGCTGAACCATGAGCCCTGGCTTGGAATTGTGCACAACTTTCAGATTGCACAGGATTCTGATTCTTATGATCACCCCTACAGGATCCTGAGTAACAGTCACAGGAACTGAACCGGTGACATCCCCAGCAGGGTGCCATTCCTTGTCTCTTTCAGAAACCCTGGGTCTTCTCCAAGTGTGGGGAAGATCTTATGTCCAACAGGCAACGGATGGTCAGGAATCTCTTAGCTCATAGACCTTCAAGGCTGTCCTTACCCAGGGATTTTAGTACTAGTTAACGGGCTCCTAGGCTTTCTGGGTGTGCACCCTCAGAAATCCTAAGGATAGTGGGTGGGGGGGAACCCTTCGGAAGACAGTGTTAGAGCTTCTTTGCATTTTCTGCCCTTATGAGCATCCTTGCGCCCTGAGCTAAGTGGATTTCAGTAGGGTTTGACTTCAGCTGGAACTCCGAGTGGGAAAAAACACCCTCTGAGGAAGAGACTAGGAGCCATCCCAGGCTTACACTGGACATCTCAGGAAGCAGAATTGGGAATAGGATCCCTGGACCGCAGGAGAGCCCGACCTCTGCTCTGCAGGTGCATAAGGAAGACCGAGTGGGAGGACAGGGAAACCCCATCAGACTCACAATTCGACTCGTTCTCCACACCAGGCAGGAGGGATACAGCCAAACCCTCTTGCACATTTCCATGATTCTCCATTGTAGAAAAATCTCAAGAGCCTCATTAAGGGGTGAATGGGGTACAGGACTAGGGCAGTCACCCACAGGGGAGCCAGAAGAATTTGTTCTCCATAAGGTGTGTCAGGTAAAGCTTCTGTACCAAAGTGAAAACCACATATTGCCATGATATTCACTTTTCCTTGATATTGGACTTCTTTCCTGGCAAGGATATCTGTCTCTGTGAGTAAGATAAATCATCAGCTCCTAAAGCTGTATCGAGAGGGCCCCCAACCCAGGAACCACCCAGAAGGCGAACGGGATCTTTGCCAGATGTCTTCATCAGACTCATGTTCCGTAACGGGAGTGCTGAACAAAGTCACTGCCAAAGCCCCAAGCTCAGAAACAGACACTAGGACAGAGGACTCTCAGAGGCCAGGGGTTCATCTTGGACAGCAAAACCTTCCCAAGGCTTCCTGTGGTTGTGTAGCCTGGGATCTTGGCTATAGTTCAGTGGCTATATTATGTAACCTCCTGTATGATCCCCTCAGGCCTAGGCTTGGGAGAGTTAAGACCTCATGGTCATCCTTTACTCCATTGCCCTGCTATGTTACTATTGAGCCAGTCATCCATCCCTGACAGAGAGTTTCTTTCATATTTAAGACATGTGCAGGCCCTGAAATCTCTGGGGTTATTTGTGTAGCCTCATTGAGTGTCCCTTACCATGCCGCATCGGAACTTGACTAGGAGTCTGTCATCTCTCCTGACAAGGAAATGAGAGTTAGTAAGTGCTGACTTTCCCATAAAGGTAGGAAATCCATGGCTGTTCAAATTAACACTCAATCGTATGCTTCTTCCTCCAAAAGATTATAACTCAGAGTTGATAAAA
The DNA here is from genome assembly GCA_963574415.1 of Tarsius wallacei. Lineage (NCBI taxonomy): Eukaryota > Metazoa > Chordata > Mammalia > Primates > Tarsiidae > Tarsius > Tarsius wallacei. The sequence goes on from CAUYQG010106906.1 coordinate 12,349, forward strand.
GCCTCAGGAAGAAATTTGCAAAATTTTTCGGCCATGAGTGGTGGCTCATGCTGTAATCCTAGCACTTTGGGAGGTCAAAGCAAGAGGATTGCCTAAGCAAACTAGCAATATCTCGTCTCCACAAAAAAATTAGCCAGGTGAGGTGGCACGCACCTGTAGTCCCCAGCTACTCAGGAGGCCGAGGCAGAAAGATCACTTGAGCCCAGGAGGTCAAGGCTGCAGTGAACCATGATCATGCTACTGCACTCCAGCCTAGAATACAAAATTATGAGACCTCCCAACTCAAAAGATTTTTAAGAATTAATGTAGTGCTCTGTGCTGGTGTCAAACCCCACAGGACACAACGGTTTCACAGTGACAGTTGGCCACCCCTGATTGTGCATGTATAATAAGTACCTCTCTTGAAAGCTAAGATCCCAAGATGGATTTAGGGCGTTGGGGCAATCTAAAGGGTAAGGATGGAACGTGCCAGGTGCCTTCTCTGAGACCATGATGCCCTCTGGCCAGACGTTTCCAAGCAGGGCCTTGTCCAGGAAGACAAGGGGACAAATGCAACACACTTCGGAAAATGGCAGAGATGCCTGATTTCTTCAGAACTCTAGGATGCAGAGTAAGTCCTCTGGGGGTAGCACCACCTCAGAAACATACCCTCCTCACTTGATCTTAGACCCCTGAATTAGCTTGTGGGAGGAAAGAGACCGTTTATCAGGAATTTAGTGTGTCATCGGGCCTGTGCCAGGCACACCACATACATTCCCTCATTTCATCTTCACGGTCCTGCAGGTGGGTGTCATTGTTCTCTTTGGCCTGTGAGGAAACAGGATTGTAGCATTCAAACCATTTGGTTCTTACCAAAGTTTTCATAGATTCACGCGGTTTACCTGATATCAAAAAGTACAAAGGTCATTCATTTTAGGCTTCCCCCTAAAACAATTGGCCCAAAGGTGAGCAAGATGGAACCTCCATGCCCCTTGTCCTTGTCTCAGAAGTTACACACCATCACTTCTGCCACATTCCACTCAGAAGAAGCAAGTTGCCGAGTTCAGCCCACACTGGAGATGAGAAATTCGCCTCTTACCTCTGAAGACAGGAATGTCAAAGAGATTGAATTTTACAACCACCACAATCACTGTTGCCCGATTGTACTGAAAGTTAGCCCTGAGCGAGTAGGGGGACAGTCAGTCACATTCTTGGTCCTGGCTCCCAAGGCTCAGAGTTCTTTAAGGGCAGGGACCCTGTCTTAGACACACTGTAGCCACAGAACTAAGCACAGGGCCTGGCCTGTAGTACCTATTCAGTAAATGTTTGAAACGTAAAGTAGTTAGCAAATTGAGAGCTCTAAACAGGTAGATCCTATTAGTTATGGCAACAGTGAGTTCCAGTGATGTCTAAGCCACCTGGAACTTGTCTAGGTTGGCCTACTAACTAGCTGAGTGATCTCATGCAAGCTGTTTTCCCTAGAAGGCCTCTTGTTTTAGAAACAAGGTCTTTATTTTCCCTTTGAGCCCTAACTACCTTTGGAGATGTGTGTATGTATGTATGTATGTATCAATCAGAAAAAGCCTGTGTAGCCCCTACAGAGGCTAAAACACAAATGCCAGGGATCGCCTCTGAGGTGGCGCCATGGCTTCCTGACTGAGGTTTCCTCTTCTCTTTGCAGATTGCCCTACTTCCCAACAATGCCGCTGACCTGGGCAAGTATATCACCGGCGACAAGGTGCTGGCCTCAAACGCCTACCTTCCAGGACCTCCTGGCCTGCCTGGGGGCCAGGGCCCTCCCGGTAAGTGTGGAGAGGGGCACCAAGGGTGAGGGTGGTAGAGTCGCCAGCCACGACCTGCCAAAAACTCATATTTAGTGGAGGCTGGACCGTGTTCTCCAGCTTCCATCGAGGAGAACCAAAGCAGGTGTCCAGAGAGCTGTCGCAAAGCCGTTCAACAAGAGGGCTTTGGGAAACTGGACCCTCACACCTGAGAAACCCTCACAGCCAATAGCAGCTTGGAAGAAAAAGATCATTGTCCCGGGATTGGTGAGGATTCCTAAAGATCATTTTAACTTACAGAGAAAGAAAATGAAAACTGTTTTTTTAACTTTATTCTGGAAAAAATATTAACATACAGAAATAGGACAGTATCACGAACCCCTCTGGGCTCATTGTCCAGTTCTAACCACTCAGGGCCAGCCTCGTGTCCACCGTTCCCCAATCTGCTTTCCACCTTCCCTTATTATTTATTAACATGTTTATATCTATATTTACTTTTCTATCTAAGTTACATATTTTTATAAGTCAACTTTATTGAGATACAAATTATATATAATAAAAGGTACCCATTTAAAGTATAGTTCTATTAGTTTGGGCAGGTGTCATCACCTTTATAACCTCTACCCTATATCTATATTAAGATACAGGATATTTTTTTCACTCCTAGAAAGTTGACTTGTGTCCATTTGCAGTCATTTCACTTTCCCACTTCCGACTCTAGGCAGCCACTGACCTGTTTTCAACCACTTCCATTGTACCTGTTCTAGAATTATGTATCGATGGAAGCTTTTCCTATGTTTTCTCTGTCTCTGGCTTCTTTCATTCACCATACTGATTTGAAGATTCTTCCTTCTTTATTTGAAGAAAATCCCAAATGTCCTAGGAAATATACAGTGAGAACTTCTAAAAATTACAAGATGTTTCCCATGTTGAGTCTCTCCATAGAGAGATCAGTAGATTGTTTTCACACCAGTAGAAGAAATGACATTAGTGTTCACAAGTCGTTCTGAACCATTGAGCATCTTATCCCTGTTGCCATTGCTGGCCATGTGGTAGATGCTATGAATGACCCCTTGACATTCTAATCGGGAAAACAAGACACATCAAGCAAAAGCAAATAGAGGTTGGTGGTTGAACGGAACGTGGAAAACTGGTGAAATATGTCCAAGTAGGAAGGACATGCGGCAGGTTGTTTTGTTGTTTTTGTTTGGGGGGGTTGTTTGGGTTTTTTTGTTTGTTTGTTTGTTTTTTGGTTGGTGTTTGTTTGTTTTTGCTGGACCATCAACAAGAACAAAGGCTGAGTTCTTCCAAAGGAATTTGAATATTTTCTCTCCACTTTTCTCTTGGTTTTCCTCAAATACCTGTGTGTGTGACTGTCTCAGTCTATTCAGAAAATAAGAACTGGCCCAGGGCTTATTCATTCCCTTACCCTAGGCGCTGTGGTTCATGGTGGAGTTTTCTCCAGCAGATGCCTCTAAAGAGACTCTCCTTGCAAACTGGCTCCCAGCACAGGGTTCACCACTCTCCTCTGAGAGAATGCTCTTGCTTTGCTTTCCTGGAGGATGTCATCTCCAGGCCAGTCCGTATATCACCAGAATAAAAACAATAGTAGAAACAGGGGAGCCACTGGCTGTCTTTTCTTAGTAAACGACTTGCTAGCTTGCTTCTCCCAGTCCACCATCTGGTTTCCAATGTGGTTTGAGCTGTCCAGGGTCCTTGATGGAACGGGGAGTGATTGAGGATGAATGTGCTTTTACAGTGGACCCAGCCTTTGCACAGAGAAATTCCAATCCCGTGTTCTCCTCGCTTTTTACTTCTAGTGTGTGTGAGGTCCTCTGCTGAGATTTATTCGGGCAGCTGGAAAGCTAATAGAGTTTCTCTCGCCCTGGAATAAAACTCCAATCCCGAGGCCTGCGATGAATCAGACTGGAGAGCTAATATGGGAAACCAATCTGAGTTGGGATCCGTTGGCTTTTATATGAGATGATGCCACTGGAAACACCAAAGTCCCACATTTTGAGGGCACTTGGCATACAGTGATCTCTGAAGTTCACTGACGGTGTCAGTGTGGGTAACATACTATCTCTGGCCTGTCTTTGTGCCATTGGAGGTAGGGGTATGAGACACATTTGGATGGAACCTTGACTGCTTAATTATTCTGTGAACTATAGAAGGCTTCCCTAAGTATGAAAAGTCTGAAGTCTTTGTTTCGTTTTGTCTTCTGGAACCTGAAAGTCATTTCATCCTGTCACTGTGCTGTGTCAATAGCAGGGGTTAGGTATGATCGAAAAGTAATTACTGGATATATTTGAACAAACATCTCTGGGAATAGCGTGGCCATCAGCTCAGTCTCTTCCATGAGGTCATTTAACAAGAAACATTTGCTAAGGAGCGGATGATGTACCTGGAATTGTCTGTGAATGTGCTAACCAAGCAGCTGCAACCTATGCCCTCAAAGAACTCACACTCTTCTAAGCCTGGAGTTAAAACTCAATGTCCAAAAAAATGGAGTTGGACCCTTACCTTTCACCACACAGAAAAATTAACTCAATTAATTAAATTAAAGAGCTAGATGTAGAACCTAAAACTACAAAACTCCTAGAAGAAAACTGAGAAAAGCTTTGTGACATTGGGTTTGGGGATGATTTCTTGGATGTGACTCCAAAAATACGAATGGGACTGCGTCACACTTAGAAATGTCTGGGTATCTAAAACTTTAGTTAGGGCTTTTAAGTACTATTTAATTATTATTATTTTTAAATTATTATTACATTTATATTTATAGAAAGATATTTGAAAATAATATCCTTACCCCAAAAAATAAAATACTAATTTTTACCCCAAAAAAAGATAAAAATTAAGAAAAACACTAAAGGATTCCAAAGTTTATACCACGAGTAATTTGTTTTGTGTATCTTTTTCTGTAGTCTATTAACGTGAAACAATTTTATACAAGGCTATTTTAATATTAGAAAATAAAAATATCATGCATATATTTTAAAAAAACAATTGTCTGTGTATCAAAGAAAACAATCAGCAAAGTGAAAACAACCTATAGAATGAGAGAATATTTGCCAGTCATGTATCTGATAAGGGTTTAATGTCCAAAATATGTAAAAAGCTCCTATAATTCAACAACAACAAAAAAATCAACTTGATTAAAAGGTGGGAAAAGGGCTTGAATAAACATTTCTCCAGAGAAAATGCACAAATGACTAACATGCATATTAAAAGATGCTTAATATCCATACTCATTAGAGAAATGCAAACCAAAACTGCAATATCACCTCACACCACACCCCTTTAGAATGGCCACACATATGTTAATAAATAAATAAACTACAGGTATTCACAAGGATGTGAAGAAACTGGAACCCCTGTACACTGTTGGTGCAAATGTAAAATAGTGCAACCACCATGGAAAAACAGTAAGACTTCTCAAAAAAATTAAAAACAGAATTACCGAGCCGGGCTCGGTGGCTCAGCCTGCAATCCCGCACCTTTGGGAGGCTGAGGTGAGTGGATTGTCTGAGCCCGCGGGTTCAAGACCCGCCTGGGCAACTTGACAAGACCTCATCTCTACAATAAATCAAAAAATTAGCTGGGCGTGGTAGCGCGCGCCTGTAGTTCCAGCTACTTGGAAGGCTGAGGCAGAAGGATCGCCGGACTCCAGCAGGTTGAGGCTGTGGTGGCCGGGAGCAGTCACTGTACTCTAGTCTGGGCGACAGAGTGAGACTCCAGCTCAAAAAGAAAAAAAAGAAAGAAAGGTAAATTTGTTAAAGGGAACTCCTTCCTGACGTATGCTCCACATCAATCTTGGGGAAGTTTTCATATGGAATTACTTCAAATATCATTGGCCCGGCTCCACCTCAGTTAATCTGAATATGGTATCTATGTGCTGGGAAGACCTTCATTCCAGATTTTTCCAGGTGAAATGGGAATGAAGTGGATGGATAACAAGACTTTCCTCAGGGACTGTAATATTAACTGTGTTCCCATAATGTAGCTCATGAGCTACCCATGGATGGACAGGAACTCCAGCTTGCTGCAACTGTTTTTAGTCTGTGACTTCACTAAGCACACAAATCCTAAGTATTTCATCTTTCTTTATCTATCTCTTTCTCATCACTTCCTCAATTCTTATTGGTTAGCCTTCTCCTCCATCCCCTTTGTATTAGTTTCGGTGCTAGTGCTTTAATAAAGCACCATAAATTTAGCAGCTTAAAAAAACCCTGAAATGTAGTATCTTACAGTCTAGGGGGTCAGAAGTCTAAAATGAATAAGCAAGGCTGTGTTCCTTTTGGAGGTTCTAAAGAAGAATCAATTTGCTTGGCTTTTCTAATTTCTAGAGTCCTTTCCTTTTCTACTGGTTTCTTTCACTTAGTATTATGGATTTAATGTTCCTCCATGTCTTCACAGCTCGGTGGTTCATTTCTTTTTATCACTGAATAATACTCCATTATATGGATACACAACAATTTATTTACCTATTCACTTACTAAATGGCATTTGGTTACTTCCAAGTTTTGACAGTTATAAAACTGCTATACACATGTGTGTCACGTTTTCGTGTGGACATAAGTTTTCAACTCATTTGAGTAAATACTCAAGAGTATGATTGCTGGATGTAGCAAGAATATGTTTAGTTTTGTAAGAAATTACCACACTCTCTTCCAAAGTGGCTGTATCATTTTGCATTCCCACCAGCAATGAATAATAATATTTTTACTGCTCCACATCCACACAACAGCATTGTTTCAGATGTTAGCTATTCTAATACATGTGTAGTGGTATTTCATTGTCAGCTTTATTCAAATTCCCTAAGACATGATGTTGAGCATTATTTCATATGTTTATTTGTCATCTCTTTCTTCTTTAGTAATGCCTACTCAGATTGTTTGCCCGTTTTTAAATGGGTTGTTTTCTTATTGTTCACTTTTAAGAGTTTCTTGCATGTTTTGGACACCAGTTCTTTGCTAGATATGTGTTTTGCATATCCTTTTCTCCCAGTGCCTGGCTTGTTTCATATGCTTTTTTGACCATTAATATATCCTTTTTGTGAAATGTCTGTATAAATATTTTCTCCAGTTTTTACTAGGTTGTCTTTTTATTACTAACTTGTAGGAGTTCCTTAGGTATCCTGGCTACCAGTTCTTTGTTAGGCATGTATTTTGTAAATATTTTATCTTTTCTGTCATGTAGCTATATTTTCTTGATAGTTTCTCTTGAAAGGCAATATGTTTTAATTTAAAAGACATGTATTATTTTAATATATCTTGTTTTCTGTCTTTCTCCCAAAATATTTAATTACCACCAAGTCTCAAAAATATTTTCTAAAAGCTCTAAAAATCACTAAAAACTATATCATTTCGCTCTATGCTTCAGTCAGTAATCTGTCTTGAATTAATGTCTGGGTACAGTGTGAGACAGAAGGGCAGAGAATGCAATCATAAGATGCTCGGTGACTGGGATTGTCGTCAGGGGTTCAGTGATGTCACAAAGGAGATAGGGTAGAGGAATGACTTCATGAAAGCAACTCTAGCTGAGTCTTCAAGAATAAAAAAAAGTGTGACCAAAGCAAAAGGACATTTTAGAAGGAGAAGATGCCATATGCAAAAGCATGGAGAAATAAAATGCTATGCTGTTGTCAGGAACTTCCAATATAGTAAACCAAAACATGTATATTTGGTGGGGGCAAAGAGGAAGGGTAGTATTTGAGGCAGTGTTTGAAGGGTGTTTGAAGAGGATTTTCAGGGTTGTCATCCTTCCCTTATCTAAGAAGCCACACCTCTGGCATATGAATCTTTTATCTCCAGTCCAAGCTTTCCATGAAGGATTTGCCATTTCAGCTCAGCTTTAGCCAGAACAGGCCCAGGCCAGGCCACTTTCCTCTTTGGCTCATGATTTCGTCTCATCCTTCTCCTTGCCTCCCTGGAGGCTTCCAGGAGATGATGAGGCTCATTTGCTCCCAGAGAGGTTCTAGGCTCCAGGCAGGAAGTCCCTACCTGGCTCCTGTGGCCAGCACTGGCAAAGGTCTTACCCTTCTCCCATCTCAGAACCATGGTGAACTGGAATTGAAAGAAACAAAACATATTCAGAGTTAATACAATGTCTTCACAGATTAATTGGCTGTCTAAACAAAATTGAGTGTGTTTTTTTTTGTTTCAGGTGGAACACAGCAGAGGTGGAAAAAACTCTGTGCATGCAAAAAAAACAAAGATATTCCAATGTCTCTTAATTTGCAAAGCTTTAAAAAATGTACAAAAATAGAAAGTAGAAAGCTCTCTACTGCCAACAGATTTAGTATTCATATGAAATGATTTGTGTGAAATTCAAGGCTTTACTGTAAATTTTTCATAATTTATTTCATTAAATAGTTTTTGACTTGCATTAAGTATATTTATATCAATGCAATGAAATCAGCAGAGAAGCCTCTCTGTAAAATGGGAGATAGATTTCTTTTATAGAATTCTAATGTCACTTTAAGAGAGACAGCCATGAGGAACAGAAGAGAAAGTGAGGCGGGAGCAGGGGGAGCAGGAGTTAAAGGGCTAGCCAGAGGCCAGCTGGTCAAAGGGGGAAAAGGGGGAAAGCGTGCAGGGGGTCTGTAAATGTTCCCAAACTGGGGCAAGCCAGGTTTTGCTTCTTCTGCAGGGCACTTGCACGGTTTCGTGCCATTGTCTGTGCAAAATAAGCACTTGTTGGACTTACCTGAATATAGGCGTTAAGCAGAGGAAAGAAGAAAGGAGAGGCAGAGCTGGAGCCAGAGCAGGGGGAAAGAGAGCCATGGTGGAGTGAAGAGGAATGGTGAGCAGAGAGAACTCAGAACGTAGGAAGGAAAGCACTAGACAGAGCAGAGCAGTGAAGAAGGGGAAGGGGAGGAAAAACTGGTCAGGTGTTTGGTGATACCTCCACAGATTAGGACTGCAGCCAAGTACCTGGGGCCCTCAAAGGCCACCTTGTCAGGACACACTAATCTCAGGACCACAGAGGTCCAGATTCTCACCCACTCCTCTAGCTCTGAGGCACTCTGCTCATGTGAAGCCAGCCCCGACTCTGTAGAGATTTGAGTCCATTCCCCAGTACACATACCACACATTGAGCTTGCCCCATGGGGACTTCAGACCAGACTGTAGAAAGCGGTTTTGCTAAGGGCAGATGTTTGTCTCCTGAGCTGGTGCCAGAGGGTCAGTAGTCCTGCTCTGGGAAGGCACAAAGCCGACTCTTGGGGATGGCATCACACTTCCCACTCAATGCAACACCTAACGAGCAGGCTCTGGTGCCAGCATGTCAGACAAGGGCTGGGTGCTGGATGCAACAGGGAAGAGAGAAACCCTCTAACATGATCTGCATGTAGGGGAAGGAGAACAACTACTGTGGGACCTCAGCCACGGCTGAAAACTGTGTTGGGTGCTGCATAACATCATTTAACCTGCAGAACTTTTTGAAGCAGCTAAGAGTCATACACTAAAGCTCAAAAATTTCACACAACTTTTCCTAACCACAAGTGATAGTGTGTGGATAAAGGCAAGTATATAAACAAATACAACACAAGATGAAGCCATACTCCTGTCATCCTTCTTTGTAGCCTAATGTCCAGTACAATGGCTGCAAAATTGAAAGATGCTCAAGAAGCATTTACTGAATGAATGAATAAAGTAAGTGCCTATGGTATTCTAAGGTGAAGAGAGATCAGATTTGGTTCTGGAGAACGAGACGTCATGGGTTGGTGACACTGGGGTGTTCCGTTGAGGATATGGACTAAGGTGAGTAGAGATGGTAAGGGGGCAGATAGGAAAAAGGTCTGGGTGTAGGAAAGACCCAAATTTACTTCCAACACAAGCCCCTGTGCCAACCCTCTATCTTGTCCAGGTCAGTCTCATTTGTCTCTTCAAACTGCATGACAGACGACATTTATCAGTTCTGTTTTATGCAACCTATTTTAAACAGATAAAAACAGGATGAATATAGAGAGTGCACATTTATTTAATTGTGGATGACATAGACTGCTATGGGTCACTAATAGATTGGATCACAAAATAAGGATTCAAAAATAATTCAGAAAAGATGGGCCAAAGCCAATAAAACTGACATTTACAGAGATAAATGCAGAGTCGGTTATTCAATAAGCATTATGAAGGGCACCCAGGGTTCAGGACCATGCTAGGTGTGGGGGCCAGGGGAGATGGTGTTTGGGCTGAGTTGTCAAAAAATACACAGGAGTTCCTCAGACCAAGAGGAGGACAGAGAACACTCATGAGAGAGAGTGCCAGAGCCAAGTCCTGGGGGGACAGGTGCGCACATGTGGGGAAAGGCAGAGCAGGTTATTGTATAAATGTGCATTGTATGCCAAACATGCCAGCCAATGGCTGTGTGCTGAGAACACAGGCCTGAGCAAAATAGAGCTCTCATTTCGGGGACAGACTGGTGCTGATCGCTATAAAGGAAAGAACCAAAGAAGCAGTGTGAATGAACAGTATGGACAGGACTTACATCATATAAATAAGGGGTTAGCAGGGCCACCATCATTCCAGGCAGTTGGAATGCTCTGGGGTCAGGGGGGCCACCACCATCCCGGGCTGCTCTGGGGTCAGGAGGGCCACCACCATCCCAGGCTGCTCTGGGGTCAGGAGGGCCATCACCATCCCAAGCAGCCAGGCTGCTCCAGAAACCAGGACAGTGGATCACTCTGGCGGGGGGGCTTCTCATAAGAGACCAAACCAAAATCTCATCGATGAGTGTAGGTCAGCTCCTCAGAGACCCGCGGCAACAGTCCCGATTGAGGGGCCATTCCCACAGCAGTTAGCAGCCGCCTCTAAAAGGTGGTACCTATGGAAGCCTAAAAGAAACTTAGTTTATTCTTAGTTTAGTCTTTTCGCCTCAGCATAACCATTAGAAAGTGTTTAGACATTCTACTGCAGGCCAAGTGGCAGCTTACCCCCCATACCCAAGGTAAATCTCCCTCAGATGCAAGACCAGGACAGCCCAACCTTTCAATTCATGGTTTAGTATAATAATCTCTAGTAACCTTTTAAGTTCCTTGTCAAGGCATCAAAGATCACCCTTTGGCTGACCAAAGTCACAAAAGTGATATTACCACCACCTTTGGTCAAGGAGTTTGTGGATTGAAAATGTCTAATGAGACTCTTGCAGGAAAATCCCCTCCTGGCCCAACGCCCCCCACTCCCCCACCGCCCCCCTGCCCCCCGCCGCTCCAGCCCCCGAGTTAAACTGTTCAGCCCTTTGTGACCTATGTGACTCAGGCAGACCCCACCATGGCAGCGATCATGTGACCCACCCACCCATTTGTCTGCTGTCCATCACCTGACATCAGTGCCTGCTCCTTCATGATGAGGTGGAGCAGACCACCACCCAATCACCTTAATGATCTTCCCCCATCAAGGGGAATGGCTAAAAGACTCAACCACAAGCAGCCATTTGCATAGCCCCGCTAGACTCTGGTGTGGCCATGTGCTCTTTGAGCTATGGCTATCTCCATACTTCCTGGCTTTGGCCTCCTCCCCCACCTTGTGGTGGTGAATCTTCTCTTTCCCATCTCTTTCTCCCTCTAATTTACTTTTAAATAAACTATATTTTAAAATCTAATTTGTGTGCAATTTTTTGCATCTTCCATGTGGCATCGGGTCTCACCCCAGATGGCCACAGATGGAAAGTGATCTCTTTTTAAATAATTTTTTTCTTTCTTCATCTCTTTGTGTTACAGATCTTTGTGTTACTCGGATCTCTGGTTACCGGTGCTGTGCCTCCTCCGGACCCTCCGTACTTAGCATCCTCTTTCTGAAACCCCTGCTGCCCGCAGAGCTCCAAGAGTTGCTGTGAGAAGCTCAGGAGGCCAAGTCGTGGAGGGAGGCCGGTCCTCCGAGGCTGCAGCCTGCTTTGTCTCATTCTTTCCCACACCTTTTCTTTCTCTCAGCCTCCAGTCTCAGCGACCAGCCCCGCCTGCCTTGACTGGCACCTGCCTTCTCTGCCGGGTTCCTCTCGGTCCAGATCCCAGTGGTGGGGCCTGTAGCCGCACGGGGGAGGAGACGAGGCTCCCTAGCTCTTGGTTGGTGTCATCGTCATCTCTGAAAGGGAAAGCAGGCCATGAGACACACTTGCTCAAGCTCCCACAAAGCTCCCCGCTGCCTTCGTGATAAAACCCCCATCTGGCCCTTGCCTCTATTTCCAGCCTGGGTTTGCCACTCCCCGTCTGGCGCCTCCCCGGTCTGGAATCGCAGCCACTCTTTCCAGTTCCAAACGTTCGCTGTCGCGTTACATGGGAGATTCCTCCTTCTCCTGGCCGGCTCCTTCTCCTCAGCCCGAACTCAGTCCAGAGGCTCGCTCCATTGCAGCACCTCCCACCTGGCGGGCCGTGGCCTGGCTGCACAGAGGAGCATAAGTGTCTTGACTCCGGACCCCAGCGCCAGGCACGTCAAAGCAGAAAATGATGCTCGATGAATGAAGACTTTCTTCCCTGGCCGAAAAGGCTCCTTCCTGCTCTTCCTTCTTTAGCAAGTGCTTCTCCTGCATCCACAGTTCATGTTCTCGCTCTCAGACCCTTCCTCACCATTCTCCCCTCCTCGGAAGGAATCTCTAACCACTGCTTTTCCAGCCTTCCAGCTCCAGCAGGGATGGGCGCAGCAGCCCTTGCTCCCTGGCATATTTGCAAAGGTTTGCAGTTCTGTCTCCTTGTTGCAATGAGAGTTCCTGGCGGGGGATGAGGAACTCAGTGGGTCTTCACGGGATGATGGAATAAGTGCAAAGAATTTTGTGCAAGTAGTCAAGCACCGCCCACTTCTAGGATCAGGAAGAACACTTCTTTTTGTTCAGAATTGAATGCGCCCAATTGTCCGTCCGCACAGCTTTAGGAACCAGCTAGAGGAGAAATAAAAAAATTAAATTTTTAAATTTAATTTTGAGATTCATGAATCATCCCAACTCTTAGATATTCTTTCACTTCAAAAGCACAATCAGCAGATGATAAATATAAAAATGTGAATCTGAATAATGCAGCACTAACACAGGATGCTGAGGAAGGGAGATGAACTAAATTTCAGTGCAGTCACTTCCTGGCTGGAGGAAAAGAAAGCAGGAAACATGACCCTAATTAGACTGGAGACTTTTCTATTAAAAAATAGTGCATGCATGAGAAGAAATAGCGATATATGTCATTACTTGGGCTTGCTCAAGGAGCAAGGAGGGGGCTGAGGGTCTGTCTCTGGAGTCTGGGCACTAGTCCCCTTCTATCACCCCTTGGAGCTCACAGTCCCCTGTTCGAGTCCAGAGGTAGCTGGATTAGCATCTTATCATTTCATCAAGATTTGGCTTCTGCATTTCCAGAGCGTGGGTCAGCTCCTCAGAGACATGTGGGAAAGCTGTATCAAGAAAGACATCCCTCCCTATAACCTCTGTATCACAGTGGCTCTAAGTCTGAGAGGACTTGCATGTAATGTTCTTTACCTGTTCCAAAGAAGTCACCCAGATGTCCAGCAGGGAGAGACATTGGTTTATTAGAACTTACAGGCTGATGGTGGCTGATTGCTAATGAAAAAATCTGCACTTTGGGACAGTACAACAAGCAGTTTTACAGTCAAGGAAGTTAATTCAAATTGCTACACAGTGTTTACACTAAGGGTGCCGCCCACATGGTTCTCACTACTGCTCAATCTCCTGTACCCCATGCCTCAGTACTGGGAATATGCATATCCTGCAGAGATCAGCCTTGGCCAGACAGAGGCTGTTCCCCGAGGAAGGGAGCAGAAAGATACCAGGTATGGGGGAAAAGAGTCTATGTTCAGATAACTACCTCATAACCTCCATTTTATTTTTTTAGGTCAATTCCTAATATGTGACTGTAACAGAAAGCTCTGAGGGTTCTCCCCTCTGGACACACAGTATGTGGCTCCAGGCCAGCACACTCTGGGATTCTGCCCTCACCTGAAAAGAACCTTGCACACAGGGGCACTCTCCTTGAGTATAAGGTTACAAGGCAAGAGTTCTCATCTGGCCCTTTCTGTCCAGGAAGGATTGTGTGGGAGGAGCTGGCATCCAGGCCAGTGGAGGTAGCCAGTGGTGCAGGAGACAGGGCAGGAGAACATGACCCCTCCAAGGTACCAAATGCCTCCTCTGTTCCTGGACTTCAGCCTCCCCAACTACAAACTGCACAGGATTGCCTTTGTGCTTTCCCAGGTTCCTTCCACTCTTGAATCCTGTGTCTGGAGGAGGGATAGAACCACAGTGAAGGAAGGCAGGGGCCATCAATGCCACAAAAAAAAAGAGTTTTTCAGGTATAACTGACTGCTACACACTGTGTTAAGCAATTCATGTGATTCTATTCTCAGAACAATTTAATAAAGCAGGTAGCATTGATATCCTGTGTGTCTGTGAGGAAACTGAATCTGGGGGAAGCTATGCAGCTTACCCAGAATTATCCATCTAGTAAGGGGGGTCTGATTGGGATTTGAATTCAGCCGACTCTGAAACCCTGTCTAGCTTCCTCTCCTATGTCCTTGCAGAGGTCAGTGACTCCAGGACTACTGGCCTTGCTGGGTCTCTTTAACACCAGAAGGGGATGATCCCTGTCTGGGAACATCCCAGGACTCCTAGCCCCTCTGACATTTCAACCTGGCTCAATTTCAACATAGAACTGTTATTTACAGGTTTGGGGAATAAATATAAAATTGGCCCTCTAGGACTTAAAACTTGAAACTTACATTTATTTTATCTGAGTTTTTTCCTCAAGAAACTGGTCCTCAGGCAAGAGACTGATACTCATCATATCACCACATCCAGACAGACAATGAATCACCAGACCCCTGTCTGTCATGATTTCCTTATCATTCCCTAATTCCTGTTTACCAACTCCTCTTCTTTACCCTTTCCTAGTTTATGTTTTCCCACATGTAGCTATATTCCTGCCTCCTTTATAAACCCCTGACTTTAGTCAGATAGAAAAACCGATTTGAGACTGATCACCTGTTCTCCCCTGCTGACATCACCTGAATAAAAAGCTTTCTTCCCTGGCAAAACATGTTGTCTCAGTGATTGACTTTCTGTGTGGTGAGCAAAGGAAACTGGACCTAACCCCTGGTGTTTTGGTAACAGATTTTGGTTCCCTGAGCGACAACATGTCACTCGTGGCTCAACAGTCATAGGCTGGGAGAATTTTAGAAGCCCTCCAATGCAACCACCCAACCTTTTTTTGGCCAGTGGTTGGTTTCAGTCTCTCTCTCTCTCTCTCTCTCTCTGGTCCCAACACTGCCAGCCCTAACACTGTTTCTGGTTGCCTGAGAAGAACAGTCTTTGAAATTTGACATCTGCGTCTGGACAGGTGAGTGTCTATAAGGGTTATCAGACAACAGATATAACTCCTCTTGATTTGGGGAATTTTGAAGGAATTTTAATTTGTAGGAAGAAAAAGTCCAACAGATGGAGAGACAAGTACCCCAACTGTTTGTTTTTTATTTTATTTTATTTTATTTTAAAGGTGTGTGGTACAAGTCAGGATTGTGTACATAAGTACAGGTGAAGTTTCAATTTGGACACTCTCTGGACTTGTTAGTTGCTACTGCAGTTAGGTTGTATTTGGTAATTGTTTGCTTATGTGTGTGTGTTATATAGTCATGGGAAATCAGAATTTGATTCCAAAATGCAGTGCACCAGGGTGCATTCTTCACAATTAGTCTGAATATAGTTATGAGCCAACATAACAAAGGAAAATGATATTCTTTTGTGATGCTGTTTGGCCCTAGCATTCTTTGGAGTCTCCATGAGTCTTTGAATTGTAGTGCTTTCTTAAAATTGGATTCATTTTGCAGTTTGGCCTCTCCATGATCCTTTGACTTACCACTCTATAAAAGAGTAAACATTTTTGCTTTATTTAGAAATCTTTGAACTATCATTTTGACTAAATATTATTTTGTAATCATTTCATAATTATATTTTATGATATAAAGAATAATTGATATTTTACAAACTTTGCATAATCAAAATTTAGATTCTAAATTCAGACTTTTTGAACTTAAGCTAATTTTTTTAGATATTTTCCTCGAAGTCCAAGAGAGATAGATTAGGCTTATTTGATATGTTAGATTACACAGGAAGCATTGTCAAATATAAAGTGGTATCTAACTTTTTTTGGATTATATTCAAATAAATGTGTTATTAATATGTATTTCAAAATTGTATGAGATTCCTAAAATTCTGATATAGCTTAGTATATCTTACTAGTAATCGTTATGAGTATTATGTTAAATTATTGTATGCTACAGAGATAACCAAATTTCTTTGTCAATTATGCCTTTAACTATGGCTGTCCCAAACATCCATAGTTATTGTTATATTTTGATTCTTCTCAAAAACTGTCTTAAATTCAGCTACATTCCAAAATTTACTTCTTGAGGGAAGTTCATGTAAAGGACTCTTGAATGCAGGTTTTGATAACTTTAGCATTTGTGCCATTGGACCAGAGAGAAAACTTCCAGGACTCTTAATAGAGAACTTATGTGCTCATAAGGATTGCTAGCCCAGCATAAACCAGTACAGGAGTTAATTGCATGGACTGAACTAGAGGAATAAAATAATTTGTATGACTTTTTGAAGCGTTTCTGATTATTTTGTTTTATTTTTTAGAGTCAAGAAAACTTCTTTTCATTTGAGCTGTTTATAGTCCTTAACAAATGAGTAAAATATACTCTAGTAAACCAAAATTGAAGCATATTTATTTTTCCCTATCTTATTTCTTCAGAATTCATAAACTGTGTGTGAGTATTCTTAATTTATGGGAAAATACTTGTATAAATTCAGTGAGAATCTGTTTTCTTTCACAACTGAACACAATTGGAACCACTGGTAATTTTACCAAAGCTTTGACTGGAATGACGTATTTTCAGATATAAGGAGACTGCTTTGAGCAATTGAGATTGATATTACAGAGCAGATAAAAGCCCCTGGAAGGACTGGCCTCATACCATGTCTATGTATTTATATTTACAGGGCTTCTGATCTGTGGCAAATAAAAAACATCACTTTCTGACAGGCTCAGGATCCTCATGTTATTTTGGGACCTTAAGAAGAGAGCAATGTACCCAATAAATACTTGGCTGGGCTCAAGAGATCTTGAAAAGTCAAATCGGAGATTCCTTTTGAAAAAAAAAAATCCAGCAAAGACAACTTAAAACAGCCTATGTGGACAATGAAATTGTTGCTGCACTTTATGCAAAAAATCAGGCCAAGTAGAATAAGACTAAAACTTACTTTGCAAACAAATTCATCCTACTATGATTTATTTTTGGTAGAAATAGGCACTAGAGGGAAATATGTTTCAGAAGAAAACTATAGAACACCTGTTATTCTATTAACCTTTGATTACTGAGTGGCCACATAGTCACCAATGGTATGCAGCTGCAGCTGTGCTGCATTCAGTTATAAAAGGTAAAAGTTCCCACCTGAATCTAGAAATAGATTCAACTCCTGGGGAACTGGTTAACTGGATGCATAAAGAAACGTAAACTAATAAGGAAAAAGCAAATTATTCAATCCACTTGGTTGTTATTATATTAGCTAAAATGAAAGTAAGAGAGGGTGAGTTGGGCCTTGAGGCTGGACCAAACTCAAAGGTGAGTCTGTCTGACCTCAAGACTATCTACAAATGGGAAAAGTATGCAAGGAAACCAGAAAGTACCTCTGAGACCTTTGGTTTTCAGGAAAGTAGTCACTGTGGAGGAAGGGTAAAATCAAATGATTACTGCAACCAGAGAGTATACAAAAAAACAACAACAACAAACAAACAAAAATGAGGCCGGGCGCGGTGACTCAAGTCTGTAATTCCAGCCCTTTGGGAGGCTGAGGTGAGAGGATGGCAGGAGCTCAAGGGTTCGAGACCAACCTGGGCAACTTGGCGATACCTTGTCTCTACAATAAATCAAAAAATAAGCCTGGTGTGGTAGTGTGTGCCTGTCATTCCAGCTACTTGGAAGGCCAAGGCAGAAGTATTGTCAGAGCCCAGCAGGTCCAGGCTGCAATGGCTGTGAGCATGCCACTGCACTCCAGCCTGGGTGACAGAGTGAGACTCCAACTCAAAAAAAAAAAAAAAAAAAAAGAGAGAAAGAAACCAGAGAGTATAGTTGCAAGAATTGTTCCATTTACAGATTGGTATTATCATCTTCCTGAGAAACCTTTACTAAAATGAATAGTGAGAGTAACTAATTTAGGAGTCAAGATTTTGGTTTTAAGTGCTGCGGGGTAGAAAAGCATGTTTGGATTGATGCAGGACCCACAGTTCACTGTTGAACAACCACAGGTAGGTATATACGATCCAGACATATAGGCAGTTATTCCTGAGGAAACAGCCAGTCTGATGGACTGGATAAAAGCTTCTGCATGATCTGTTTACTATGAGGAGGGGGAATCTACCTACAAATGTCAAGAAGAGAACCTCAGTTGAAGCAGTTGATTCACTTTGTATGCAGGTAATGTAGGACTGGCTTTATGATTTTGATAACAGGAATGTCAACCTTTCTTTTTTGCTTTTTCTACATAAAAGAAGTTTCCTTCTAAAATTTGCCGAGACATAAATCTTACAAGGAAAAAGGTCTTGCCCCTTGTATCATCAAAGATACTTGTGGCTCCCAGAAGTAGATTGGTTCTTAGCTCATTCCTAAATATTATACAGAAGGCCATTTCCCCAGAATCCCTGACATTTGAGGAATTTTCCCTCTCAAAATAGAAGCTAGATTATACATAAAACAATGAGGAAGTATATTAATTAGTCTTCTCTTTGAGTTTGCTTCCAGTAGATTCCGGTTCCCTGTGGACATACTTCTTCACTCTTGAACCAGGGAAGTCCTGCTGAAGACTTAGAAATCCCACCAAGCTGAAGACCAGCTGCAACCACAATGGCTCAATCCTTTTGAAGTGCTGCTGACCACCCACTCATTTGTCAGGTTAGCTTATGTTAAGCCAATCCCTCTGAGATTCCTCCAGGGGGAAAAGTCATGGTCTTGTGAGTCCTCATATTGCCTTAAGTTAATATTCAAAGTCCAGCCAAGGACCCTAGTTAAGAAATCAAAAAGGAAACACAAGAGTTTTCAGGATTATTCTCTTGAATTCCTCCAAGGGATCCATTCTATATTCTCTGGTATTTTTTAAAATGTGGGTTATCTATGTTATTACCTTAATCAATGTGGCTTAAAATATTCTAAAAACAAATAAAGTACCAAGACCATGGTGATCCAACAAGTCAGAAAATAACCAGGTACTCCTGAGTACTTCTAATTACAGGTTCAATGTTTGTTTTTATTCCTCAAACATTCCCAAAACATTCCTTCTCAGAGTGAAGCAGTCAGAAAGATTGACAATCAGATTCCTTGTAATTGAGGAATTGATAAATAGAAAAGAGGGACTGAAACAAGCTCAGTTGTCCCATGGAACTGGCACTTATGCTTTTTTGAATTAAAAACAATAGAAATTAACCCTCCTGGTCTTAAAACTTGAAGCTTAGATATGTCTTATCTGTGTTCCTTCCTTAGGAAACTGACCCTCATGCAAATAACTGAAACTCCCCTGATCACCACATCCAGACAATGAGAACTCAGACCCCTCATCTTTTATGATTTCCTTATGCTTCTAATTCCTGCTTACCAACTCCTCTTCCTTATCCCTAACTAGTTTCTATTTTCATGCACATAGCTACATTCTTGTCCTGTTACACAAACCCTCAACTTTAGTTGGGGAGGGAGACATACTTGAGACTGATCTCCTGTTCTTCTCAGCTGACTTCACCCAAATAGAAGGCCTTTTTCTCTGTAAATGCTCATTGTCTTTGTGATTAGCTTTCTTGTGCAGCAAGCAACAGGACTTAAAGCAAATCTCTAGCATTTTAATAACAACATGTCCCTTGTAGTATTGAGAATGTCTAGACTGCTTTGTATTTCTTTTTTACAAGATGTGCTGAGCCATAGTTATCTAGTGCCCTGGAATACTGGGAATTCATGCAGACTTTCCTGCCTCTGGATTTCCAGGGGAAAATTTTCTCAGAGATGTATAGGGGCTTGAATCCAGTAAAATCTTACTCTTTTAGATCTTTGACTTAGTCATTCATTGACTTAACAACTATTTATTGATTACCTACTAGGTTCTGGGATACAGAAATGCTGATTAGTAAAAACCAAGAGTGATATCTAAATAACATGAAAATGTTAATTCAAGGAAGAGAGAGCAGGATCCATTAATTATCACATTGTTCTGCCACCATCAGGCCCTCTTTTCAAGTCAGCTTGACTATACAACTGGCAGAAACAGGGGACTTTCAAATAAATTATCTAGAGTAAGTACCAATTAAAGCATTGGGGGGGGGCTGCACTGAAAGCCTCAGACTTTCTTGTTCCCAGGTGAGTATCAAGTTAGGCATTGCTGCTGAAATGCCAAGCTAAGAACCTGCAGCCAGTGTGCACCAGAGAGCATAGAATAAGGGCCTGCTGGCAGGTCTGCAAGAGGGACTGATCTCAAAAGGAGGAAGTGGCTTTATTGCTTTATGATCTCACTATCCCAAAGTTAAATGTTTAATCAAACAACTCCAATGTTTCAGTGGCTTAATACAATAGAAGTTTGTTAATCACTTCTCTTATTAGTTTCCTATTGCTTCATAACAAAAAACTACAAATTTAGTGACCTAAAACACAAATTTATAGAGTAAATAGTAATAAAGGACAGAGGGCTGACATAGATTTCACTGGGCTAAAATCAAGCTGTCTGCAGTACTGCCTCCTTCTGGAGACTATAGGGAGAACTTACATCCTTGACTTTTTCAGCATCCAGATGTTTCTTGAACCCCTTGGCTCATGGTCCTCTTTATTCATCTTCAAGGTCAGTCATCGCTTCACTTCTACATTAATAACTATCATCACATCACATTTCTTTGCCTGACTCTCAGCCCTTGCTCACATATTTCTCTCCTAAGGACCCTTGTAATTCCAGTGAGGTCAACCAGATAATCCAGAATAATCTCACTATCTCAAGATCCTTTACTTAATCACATTGCCAAAGTCTCTTTTACCATATTAGGTAACAGTCACAGATGCTAGTGATTAGGATGTTGACATCTTTGGTGTGTACCTTTTTGTCTTTTTTCCTCTCTTATCCCCTTTTATCATGCAAAGTAAAATGAATTGAATTATATCATAGTATTTAAATATTAAGTTTACATAATAGTATTTAGGTTACAGCATATCAAAGAGAACTGTTAAGATCACTCACAAGGATTTGCATCCTCTTCTGTGGAGAGGGCTAGTGTGATTTGAGTTGTATGCAGGATAGCTGTATCATGTTAGGCAGAAATATGTCCTTGTTATTGTCTTTATTTGGAGATTAAGTATGGTATAAGGAGTTACATGTGGGTGCCAATTTGATAAGAGTAGACTTCTGATGGTTAATTTTATTTGTCAACTTGACTCAGCCATGATGTATCTAGATATTTTGTCAAGCATAAGTCTGCATGTTGCAGCGAAGATATTTTGAATGAGATTAAGAGATTAACATTTACTTCAGTGGATTTTGAGTAAGGCAGATTGCCTTTCAAAATGTCAGTGGGCCTCATCCAACCAGTTGAAAACCTTACTAGAACCAAGACTGAACTCCCCCAAGTATGAAAGAATTCTGCCAGCAGTCAGCTTTTAGAATTCCACTGCAAATTTTTGCTGAGTCTCTAGTCAGCTTCCCCCATCAGACTCTGAATTTGCCAAATTACATCATGTGAATCTATTCCTTTTCTGCCCATATCCTATGGAACAAGTCTCAGCTCAGCCACATACCCATCAGTAATTGTAAGGAAGGATGGGAATGTACCTTCATCTGAAAGGAAGAGGAATCCTCTTGGTGAACATCTAGCCAATCTCTGCTACACTAAGAATTTGGAGGCACAGTTACAACTAGTCCCACTTCCTGTGATCTGGGTTCTCAAACACCTTAGAGGGAAGATGCTGTGGACCCTGTTAACCCTGGATAAATCTATGCTTGGATTACCCTTAACCAATGTATTGAACCTTACTAATATTTAGTCTTATGTAGTTCTGGACACCTCCCCAGAATCAATTTAGATCAATGTGATCCACATTAATTGTGTACCTGTTAAGCTCCAAAAACCAAAGTAGGTTCTGGGAACAGAAAGAAAGCAAAACACAGTCACTGCACTTAAGAATTCACAGTCTAGTTGGGGAAACAGAAATATATACAAGTAACTTTAATGCAAGTCACACAGCCCCAAATGCTGTAAAGGAGTCCACAAAAAATATGATGAAAACCATAGTGGACAATGAGAACTGATCAGGGGTCCTGGAAACAGGGAAAAAGAAAAAAAGTGGAGATGAAAAGGCACTAGACAGACCTAATCCATCTGCACAGCCCTGCCTTAACCACACCCCATAGAACCTCAGGGACATCTGCACCTCCCTGCCTCCACACACCTGCCCAGATGCCCTACCTGGGATGGGTTCAAGAGTTTGAGGTGTGAGGCTGGTACAGTATAAGAAGTGATTATTTGAAGGAGTGAAGGATGAAAAGGAGAAGGGAGAGAGGGATGGAGGGACAAAAGGAAGGATGGTAGGAAGGAAGGAAGGAAGGAAGCAGGGAGGGAGGGGGAGAGAGAGAGAGAGAGAGAGAGAGAGAGAGAGAGAGAGAAGTATTTTCAGAATGAAGAATCACAACAAATTACTAAGTTAAGAAAACTGGCCAAGAAATTTTACAAAACCCAGAAAAGTAGCATTACTTAAATTAGCCAACATCTGACACAATTATATATATATATATTGCTACGTGTGTGCATGCATGTGTGTGCTTGGGTAAATGCCCTTTGATTAGTTAATCCTATGATGATGATTTTGTAACAATTTTCTATAATAAGAAAAGACAGATAATATAACCCTTGCTCTGGCATGGTTGCT
Source organism: Tarsius wallacei (assembly GCA_963574415.1). Lineage (NCBI taxonomy): Eukaryota > Metazoa > Chordata > Mammalia > Primates > Tarsiidae > Tarsius > Tarsius wallacei. The sequence continues at coordinate 35,045 of CAUYQG010106906.1, forward strand.
TTACTTATTTTTAGAAGTTTCATAAACTAATTATTACCAACATTACATGCATTTTTCAGATGGTTAACAAGTTATTAGAAGCCCCAACACCTCTCTGCTGTCCATGGCATGAGTTCTGTGTACCAACTGGTCTTCTATCATGTTTGAGTCAATGGCACACACTAACAAGTCTGTCGTGGATATCCCTTTTTGGCAGTTGATTGTTTTATGTGATCTATGTTAACAGCAACATTTTCAATTGAGTCAGAAAGAAATCTGTAGTCTTCCTCTAATGTTTTTACATGTTCTTCTCTACTTGAATAATTATCTCACAATTCAAGGTTTGTCTATCATTTGCATTAGACATGTATGTCTCAACTGTACTGTATACTAGAATGGCTGCAAACCACATAAATACATACTATTAAGCCCACACTGAACAGAGTCCATTCAGACACCCCACACATTAGTCCCCAAAATGCCCAGAGATGTGCCAAGCCCTTGGAAGGTGAGAGTAGATTGGAAGGGAAGGCAGAGTAGAGCATCAGGTTTGGAGGGCCCTATACTGTCACCGTAAAATCCTCACTATTTCCCAGCTGTGTGGTCTTGGACAAGTTATTTGAACTGACTGCACCCAACACTCTCTACTCTGTCATAAGTACCATGTTCAAGTGTACAGCGTGCTGTGAGAACCAGATGAGAGTGATGCATGGGAAGCTCCTAAGCTGCTTTTTGGCACACAGTAGGTATTCAACAAATATTGAGCTCATCAGAGCTTCCTGAACAAGCTTGTCATTCTTCCTAGGCTGGCTGCTCAGAGAGAAATGCTCCGCAAGCAGGGATTTTTTCTGCTGTTGTAAAAATGATGCCTGGCCTTTTGACTCTGTTAGCCATTTATTAACCTGCAGTCTTGGAAGCTCAGCCAGAGGACTTGCCAGATGCTGCCACCTTTAAGTGATACACTCTGGCCTCTGGGGAGACTGCCGGAGCTGGGTGTGGGAGGGGAGCCCCTGCTGAATCTGGAGAGCCTGCTGTCCACACCTGTGACATAATCTAGACTCTGAGCATGCTGTGGACGCAGGATGCTACCTGGCTGCCTCCAGACACAAAAAGATACGTGCTGTCCATCTGGCTCTGGCCAGGAATAGGGCAAGGACAGTGGGGCAGAGCACAGTGAAAATCTGAAGTGTTCTCACAGCAGCTTTTTACTTTTGTATGGCCATTTGTAGCTTAGGAAAGCATCCTGTGATGTTATTTCACAATAACTCACAAAAATTCCATGACTGGCTGACTGGTTGTTATTCATCTCTCACAGAAGTAGGAGAACGAGGCTCTGGGAAGATAGAAGACCAAATGGATAGCAAAGAGCGGAGGGTGGCAGAGCTGGGGCTCAAAGCCCAGCTAGCTCGCCCCTCCTGCCTCTCCTCTCTGCTCCCTCACCTCTGCCCCCTGCCATACTGATGGACCCGCAAATCCTGGCACATGGAAATAAAGTGGTCTCTGCAATTCAGACCTTCTCAAGGTGGGTCTCAAATCAGAGAACTAACATCACCTGAAAATACTGATAAAAATGCAAATTCTCAAGCCCCATTCCAGACCCACTAAATCAGAAACCTTGGGCATGAAACCCAGCAAGGTGTGTTTTAACAAATCTTCCATAGTAGGGTTTGAGAAGTACTGTTAGAATTGAAGCAAAACTTCATGTCTTCAAGGTGTAATATGTGAAGCATTCCAAAAAGACACTGGTCTAAGTGGCAACACTCAGAGTCCACATCTTTCCAGGTCCCCTCAATCCCGAATTCTGTTGTATCGATGCCTGCATCCACCAGCCGGTTTGTCCCTGAGAGCACACTATTCACAGTCTATGCTGGGTGGCCCAGGTGTAAGCAAGGAATTCTTTGACTTTCTATAGCACGGCTTTGAAAGATGAAGCCTTTCAAAAAAGATCCTTCCTTAAATGCTGACAGAGTGGAAGAGAAAATGCTAGCGAAACTATAAGGGACACAAAGCCAAGTGTTAGGGGCCCCCGCCCATCTGTTCAGTCCTGGCCTGCTCAGCTCTATCACCTTTCTGTGGGTCCTGTGGGTCTTGGTCAGAGTCTTTTTGCTCTGTCCTCTCTGTCCTTGCTCTGCTCCCCCCACTTCCAGAACTGGGAGAGTGTGACACTGAACAATCCCCTCAGGCCCCCTGAAGACACCAAGGGCAGAGTGGGGCTGATCAGGCAGCCTTGAAAGAACAAGACCTCAAGTACTCAAATCATAAGATATCCTTTCTCCTCCACCCCACAGAAGAGATCAGGCTCATTTCTTTCCTGAAGCCTGTGTTTCTGATCTCGTACATTCATGCAGATTCTTTACCAAGGGTGTCCCTGATCCACTCTCAGCTCAGTCCTACTCTCCTCATGAAGCCATCCTGCATGATTTCACGTTGGCCAGTACCACCTTACTACCTGATGATCAACATTTGATATTGAGCATCTGCTTCTCATGTGTGCCTAATGATCTTGTGTGCACAGGCTCTGTCTTCTTCAGTTAGGTGACAAATTTGTTCTGGGCAGCAATTGTATCTTATATTTGTTTGTATCCCCTGAAGAGTCTAGCAGAGTAGTTTTCAGCTCTGGCAGGGCATTAGAATCACCAGGGGGATCTTTTAAAAAATATGACTGTCTTCAACTTAGCCACAGTTTTTCTGAGTCAATTGGTCAAGTGTGTGGTACAAAGATTTGGACTTTTACAAACAGAATCTCCTGTGTGGGCAGAACAAAGAAACACCAGCTGTCCTCTTGAACATATATTAAAGCATTGGTAAATATTTTCAGTAGCTGCTGCTAATGATAGTGGAAATGATTACTATGTATCAAAACATTGGTATAGGAATCTACAGGAGCAAATATTGTGACTATGGATGACGAAATGGACCTTAATTCCTCCTGTGGTGGTGGAGGGGGCACGGTGCTCTTTCTGTGCCGATGGGACTCAGAAGAGGGAAGGATGCCTTCTCTCTCTGTCAGGGCCTTGGAAGGCTTCTCTCCTTGGGGTTGCCCTTAGCAACCATGCTCCTGCACTCAGGCACTTGGGAAGCCATGCCATTCAGAATGACTCTGATTCTAAAGTAATAATTCCAAGTTTGGTGAAAGAGTCTAGCAGAGAGCTCTGTGCCCCTGGGTGATTTAGTTTTTGAAAGAAAAGCAGCATTTTCCATGTGAGTTTCAAAAGGACTATTCCTTTCAGCACAATGCTTTCTGGCAGCAACACTAGCAACAACAACAACATCATTAATGACTGAGCTATCATTTCCAAACACTTTCTCAGCCAAGAACTTGAATTTGATCTTCCAATACCAAGAAGCAAGTTCTTATAAAAAAAAAAAACTGGACTTTGATTGAATTTAAGTATCTTTTAACTAGTAAATACCTTGGCTTTCCTCTTTCTTCCTCATCACACTATTACTAGAATGTAGCAGACGTTCGCACAAAAGGAAAGTGTTAATTCAGAGAAAAAATTTGGTTAATGCTTGACACACTTTTACAAAAGCAGAAACTCTTCTCTCTGGGAAGGATCCTTTGAAATTCTTCCACAAAATGAAGGGTGAACATGTTACCTCCTAGTCTTCCTCTGCCTTGAGACACTCTAACTAAGATGGTCTTAATGATGAAACTCTCAAAACCCTAGTTTGTTTAGAGTGACCATCGGTGGGAAGATTATTGTTATGGTAATGGATTATCCTGAAGCTCCCAGATACCCTGGCATACCACATGCTACCTTGAACACCACTCCCTCCCCAGTTACCTAATTTTCTCATTATAGTCTTTACATTAAATTGTAAAAATGTATTTACATGTGAAAGAAGACACTGCAAATAAATCTATAGCTGCATAATTTACCTCTCCTTCTCTAGCAAGGTCTAGCAAATATCTAGCAAGGTCTCAGTCAACATACTGACTCTGAACTTGATTATCCCAATGCTTTATTATAGAACTCGATCATGCTAATGCTTTATTACCCTTCCCTGGCAATTCACTAATGAGACTCTTGGCTTGAAGCATGAAGCCCACCACTCTATCCTTTTCCTTTCCTGGATATCCTTCAAGGTCTTCCATGACTGTCCCAGTCTAGATGCCGTGTGGGCAGGGCTAAGGGTGAAGGCTCTGGAACGAGCCTGACCAGGGTTTAATCCTGGATCTACATTTACTGAGCACATTTCTTAACTACTCTGTGCCTCATGTTTCCATCTGTGGGCAGAAGCTATCACGGAACGCAAATCATAAAGTTTCAGAATTGCAGGAAGCATTCCATATGAAGCACTTAGTTTAGTGCCAGTGTAGAGTAAATATAAAGGAAATATTATCTAGCTAAATTGTTATTACCACCCGCAGCTAACCTCCTGCTATCTAACCTCACACTGCTCATTCCAGACCAATAACATCACTGATGCTCCCCACAGCTCCCCATGCCTGGCCCACGCTGTATCCTGATGCTTTGCAGCTGTACTTTTCTATCCAAGTCAAAGAAGAAAATGTTGTTTGATTCTGGACTCCAGCCCCAGATGATTCTGTAGGAGTGGTGTGAGCTTCAGTGGCTTCCATGGTTCTGCTATGAGTCAGAGGAAGAAGGCTGTGGTGAGTCTCGGTGGGCCTGCATGGGAAGCTGCCACACAGTGGCCATGCACCAGCCATCTTTGGCCTTAAATCACCATCCGCGAGGCACAACTCAAGTACACCATCTCAGAACATGTATACACCCCTTCCTAGATGCAGCCTGTTCTTTCTACTGACATCCCTGCAAAACTGAAGCTCTCTTGCTCTGGAAAACATGTAATGGTTTCTAAATTGTATTTAGCTTTAATTAGGGCCTTCCCTTTTAGACTGAAGCTTCTAAGGGGTAGAATTTATGGCGTTTAACAGCAACAGTTGCTATTTATGAAATGTCTAAAATGTGCCAAGCATTGTACTAAATATCTTAAACATTTTATGTCTAAGTGTCTCCCAAATTATTTGCATTTTACAAATGGGGTTACCCAGAAAAAAATGACTTATTCATATTCCCATGGGTAGGAGACTTAGGGGCTGATATTTAACCCTACGTCTGCCTGACTTTAAATTCTCTGTCATTTCCTCCACGGTTCACTGACTCCCATGTGAACCTTTCTTTTTTGGTGCCATGTAGACAATAGCAATGCAGATTTAAATAGGGCTTACTTTGTAGCAGATGCTGTTGAGCCTTCTGCAGCATCAAATTCATTAACTCTCACAATAGCCCTTCTATAGATGAAGAAACTGACGCCCTGACAGGTTAAGTCAACTACCCAAAGTCCTCAACTAGTGAGGGGCAGAGCCAGGGTATGAGCCAGGAAATCTCACTTTATAGTGCACCTGGGAAGCCATCTTATAGAAATGGTGTGCTGAAAATGCGTATAGCATTTCCTCAGCAAAGACTTTATTATCATCAAAAACATTTGAGGGATTTGAGGGGGTTTCACACAAGGTTTTGAGCATCTCTGAACCTCTATTGTGCACATGCACACATGAATACACACAGCCCCGTGCACAAATGTGTGTGCCACTCACAGTCAGTCCATTCTAGGCTCCCCAATTCTCCTTGCCCTGCCTGCAGATGCTCAGTGGTTTCCAGGATGTGAGCTTCCTAATTTATGTCATGTCCCTGGAGTGCCACTGTGCTACACACTGGGCAGCCCAAGCTAAAAACCATTGTAGGCCATTGCCTTGCTAAGCTACGTTGTGGCCACGTACTCTTTGAGCTAAGGCCAGGCCATGTTTCCTGGCTTTGGCCTCCTTACCTACCTTGGGAAGGTGAATCTTCTCTTTCTCTCTCTTTCTTACTTTTAAATAAACTATATTTTCTAAGCAAACACATACATACATACATACATACCCTTGTATTTTCTGATCATAGGGTCAAATGGTCTCAGGCTCTTGCCAGCCTGAGCACAGCCCTGGGGACAAATGGGGAGGAGACAGAGGTCCTGGCCTTTCCTGCTGGCCTCAGTGCTAATATCTACAGAGGGCACAGTTGTAGTGAATCTCCTGGGACCCTTCAAACTATTGAAAGACATATTTCTTTGTCAGTAGGAACAAACACAAGTCAATGGAGGGTTCCAAGCAAGATGGATATAATAGGCAGAATAATGGTTGTCTCCTAATGCCCAGGATCTGTGAACACATTTCTTTTGATGGCAAAGACACTTGCAGATGCAACTAATCCTAAGTACCTAGTGATGAGGAATTGTCCTAGATTTTCCAGGCCCAATGTGAGCATGTGCAGATGGAAAAGGAAGGTAGAAGAGTGTGTCAGAGAGATGCCACACCCAAAGAACCTCAATCCTACAAAAAACTGAATTCTGCCTACTACCTGAAAAAGGAATCAGGTTCTCCCCTGGAACCTCCAAAAAAGAACACAGCCCTGCTGAAATCTTGATTGTAGCCCAGGAGACCTGTGCCAAACTCTGGCTACAGAACTGTAATATTTGTGTTTTAAGTCACTGTGTGATAACTTGTTACAGTGGCCATAGAAAACTATAGTGGGTAACGAGCAGTTTCTTATATGGTCCCTCTCACAAGCAGAGATATTAGCCATCAGACTACAAATACAGCTGCACTGTCCATCAGGAGCTCTTCATAGTGTAGAAAGAGATGCTGAGAAAGAGATGGCCACAGAGGTACTCAAGAAAAAAAGGATGAGGGAGAGGAGGGGCCAAGGGCGAGCCCTAGGCTTCTGGTTGCTGTTACTGGACAAGGTTGATAGCATCGATCCTGCCAGAACACACCCGAAAGGGTCAGGTTTGGGGAACAGGAATCCACATTCAGCTTGTGGTGCCTTTGAGACTCTATCCACAGCACTACCTAGGGTGTTCCCTGGCTCCCTCCAAGCCAAATGGAGAGCAATTCCTAGGTGTTTTTCAACTAGGACCTCAAGAGAGGTGGTCTCATCTCCTCCGGGGGCAATATGGCCCCATCAGCCTGAGCCACATTGGTGGCCTGTTATTCAGCTGTGGGGACAGTGCCTACCTGAGAGTTAAACAACTTTTAAAATATTCTATCAAGTGAGAGGAGAACTGTGGCAAATTAAAAGAAAAAAAAATCAACACACTTGGGGACACTGAACTAATACTCCCCTGGGCAGAAGTTTGGCAGGCATTTGGATGCAGTCAAGTCCTTTTCCTTATGATACAACAAATGTCATCCCCAGGACATTTTGGGGAGACTCCTGCTCTCTGTGGGAATTCTTGCTGCACGTGGTCCCAGGCCAGCAGATTTCTTTGATGTTTATTTGGAGGCATCACAAGACCATCTTTCTCTCATACTTGGTGATAAGCCATATGTCCTCTGGAAAGCTTTGCCTCCTTGGAATTAGGTGGTGATGGGCAAATCTCCAAGGAGAGGGGTGAAAATTGAAGACTATTTTTATTTCAGCAACTAGAGAATTGCAGATGCTCTAGCACTTTTAAAATAATCTTTCAAGTAAGGAGGAGGACTGTGGGCAAATGAAACTTCAAAAAAAAAGTTCTGGCCTGTTTTGGCCTGAAACCAAAGCTGCAAGGCCCAGGGTGCTGACTTCCCGTAGGTGCTTGATGTCACTGCCATGCCTCTGAAAAGCCACCCCCACCCATTTCTACAGCAGGCTACCCTTCTGCTTCTCGGAGACACTGTTACTGTCAATTCTTTTTAAAAGCCCAGTAGCACTAATATCTTCACTTACAATTCTGCTTCTTCCCAAAGGCATATTTCTTTGAAAAACAGCATTACAGGAGCTGAAGATAAGTTTAAAGAAGAAGTAACATCCTCCAGGATATGGCAGTCCTTCACAGCAAACTAATCTGTTTCTCCTAGACACAGTGGATCTTGGCACCTCCGCTCACTAAGCCCCCATAGGATGTGCCCATGTGCAGAGGCCCATGAGCCCAGTCTGGGCATGGCCTTTCCTGTCTCCAATGTTTTAGCACCAGGGGTTGATATGTCCTCAGTCACAGGAGGTAGCATTAACCAGACACCCAAAGAGAGCAAGTGGGTCCACTGGGCCTGTGGCCACACAGAGAGCTGTCCAACAGAAAGGCAGAGGGTGAGGCCATGGAAGAAAGCCTTTACCAGAGCCTATGAGGAACAGGCAGGGTATGGCATAGGGAAGTAGAGTTACGTGTTGGACAATGGTCTTAGGCTAGTGGACATTAGAAGGGCCCTTGTCCTTTCTCAAGGAATCTGTCCTTGAGAGGCACCAGGAAAAATACAACCATGCAGTTCAACTTTGAACCACGAACTGCTTCTTTGTTTCTAGAACTTGTTGCTATTTCCAGTTCCTGATGGAGCCTGAAAGGACCAAAGAGGAAAGAGCCAGCTTGGAGGTTATTTTATGTTGCATCATTCAAGGAACAGTTTAGGGTATTTGTGATGTGTGAAGTGCCATGTGACACTCAGGGGATGAAGTCAAGTCCTTGTCCTGAAGACCCTCACACTCTAGGGAGGGAGAGGGGCATGTAACTAAAGCCAATCTTCAAGATGGACCAAAGAATAGGTTTGGTGTGAATACAAACCTTGTTTTTGTAATTATTCTAAGGTTATACTCTTAACTGCAACTAGAGATTTTGGATTCCAAATTCTTATTTGGCCTACATAAGCATCTTAAAGATAGCTGCAAATTATTGCACAGTCTCCCCCATTGAGAGGTGGCATCTGCGTCCTGTTGATGAAATGCCAAATCCTGAAAAATATTTTAAGATGGTTTATTCTGGACAATGTGAGTAACCTAGGCCTCTGGCATAGATCCTCAGAAGGTCCTGAGAACGTGTGCCCACCATGGTAGAATGACAGTTTTGGTACATATAGTTTAGGAGGGAAGAAGTTACAAGAAGCCATAAATCAATACATGTGAGATTCATGTGGTTCAGTCCAGGAAGGCGGGACATTTCCAAATGGGAACCCACAGGCTATAGGTGGATTCAAAGACTTTCTGACTGACAACTAGTTAGCATAGTTATCTAGGGAATTGTGAAAGCAGTAAAGAAAACGGACAGCTTGGGGAGGGTAAGGGAGCAGAATTTCTTAATATGTAGACAACATTTTAGGGGGGTGTTGGTGGACTTCAGACACAGCAAGTAATTGTTTTAAAAGATGCCAGAATCCCCAAGACAGCTTTATGGGGTCATAAAATACTTTAATTTTTCCTTCTTTATCGGCCAGAGACAGGTTGGAGAGTAAATCACATTAAAAGTTAGGGATCTGGCAACGAAAAAAAAGTCAGTTTAGTCATCAATTTATTTCCTCTAAGCCTGGACTGGCTCTGAGACAGCTTAACCAGTAGAAAATGGTAGAAGGGACTATGTGTCCATTTCTCTGCCCAGACCTTAGGAAGCTGTTAGCTTCCATTTTCTGTCTGATACAGTACTTGCTCTCGAAAGTCAGTCTTGCTCTCTCTGGGAGCACAGACATGTTTGGATAAGCCTAAGCCCCATGGAGAAGCCACATACAGTTTCTGAGATTGAGAGTCCATGCAAGCCTAGTCTTTTGTCCTCAGCAAAGCACCAGGCAAGTATGGAGCCACCTTGGGCTCCCAGTCCAGTCTGTTCTCGTGGGCCACCTCTAGGTGACCTCTGTCAAGACCATGTGAGTCAAAACAACACCTAGCCAAGTTCTGCCAGATACCAGTCTGACAAAGCTATGGCATAATAAAGTGGTTATTGTTGCAAGTTAGTAATATTTAAGGTAATTTGTCACACGGCACTATTTAACTGTAACAGCAGGTAACTTGGTCACCTGGCTTGGACTTCCATCTGCTCCTGCCTGTTGTCCTGAAATCTCCTCCCCACATTCCAATGAACCAGTGCAAAGCATGGACAATGAGTCCAAAGAGAAAACCACAGAACGGTCATAGTAGGCATTGAAAAGGCCCTCATCCAAGCTTCGCTTTGCTGAGTACCATGTCAAAGGCAGAGATCCAGCTATGGTGACATGAGAACATGGGAGTATGTTTTTATCCCCAACACCAGGTCAGCAAGGGAGAACAAATTTCTGTTCATGTCTAGACAGACTTACATTTCTTTATACCCCTTCCTTCTCTTCCAGAAAGTTTCAGAAAATGTGTCTCCCTGGCCCTGATGGTCTAGGTACTTTAAAGGCTATCTCGACTAGTTTAGAAGCTGACACCTAAAATCTTCAGAAACTGTACTGGGGTCATGGTCAGGGTCACATCTGGAAGCTGGACTAGAATGGGCTTGCTGTCAAGAGTTCAGGGCTCCTGGGCTGAACCTAGGATCCAGAGGAGCTTCCAGAAAAAATAAACCAGCCATGAAAGATACTCTAGATGGAGACTTCAGCCACCTAAGCTGGGTTGTTCATCCAGGCAAGAACAACAGGAGAAGACTGAAGGCTTAGGTGAAGGAGTCAGGGGCCAGGACCCTGCATCCCAGTTGTCAATCAATAAACACTCTCTCTGCCCAGGAGGGCCACACTCCTGCCTCAATACTAAATAACTAGCAAGCTCTGTTCCCAGCATACTCTCTCTTCATTAATTTATGTATCTGAATGTCTATGACCAGATGTTCTTCAATGATCTGAGGTCTGGTGCATGTCTATTGATATACTGTAGCCCTGGATATGAATCCTACCTGTTCAACTTATAGCTATGAGGCCTTGGGCACTTTTAGTTTCTCTGATTTTAGAAAGGATGCACCAACACTTCCTTCATTCCCATGATTATTATGATAAATAAATAGCACACATACATAAATCCTTATTAGGCTGTCTGGCAGATACTCAGCAAATGGTAACAGCGCTCTCCAGAAACAGCACTTGCCACAGGGGGCTCACAACATTCTGAGATGCTGGCACCCAGGAAGAATGAATGACTTCAGCCAAGGTCTGGGTCTGCGGGTCTGCCAAGACCTGACATGGAGAGTAGTCTGAGGACACGACCCCTGATGCCAAACTCCAGCCTGTACATAGCTAATGAAGAAAATAAAACTATTTTACTCCAAAATATGTTTCTTTGACATTTTGAGGTGACTTTGCAAAGCTGTTTCTTAGGGAAACATTCTACAGAGAATGCCTTTTAAGACATTTACTACCTATTGTCTCTGAAGCCTGCTACTTAGAGCCTTCATGTGTATATAAAAGAATCTTGGGAAAACCTCCTCAGGTTCTCTCCCACTGTGGAAGTTTTTCTGTCCTCTCAGTGAATCCTGCTTTCTCAGAAAAAAGAGAGAGAGAGAGAGAGAATCTTGACTTCCACAAACCTCTGTATCTATGCTCAAGCATTTCTTTTACTGATTTCACATTCTCATCTATAAAATAGAGATAATAAAACATATTTTGCAGGTTTTGTAGGAGAATTAGTGACAATGAATGTACCTAAACGCAGCCCTTTATTAGAGATCCAGATTATTCCTTTTCTGGCTCTGTCAGCCTAAGACAGAGAAGAGGGGTGGGCGTACATAAGATAGACAGGCATAAGATGACATGCATGTCCAGAGACCAGTGTGGCTATAGCCAGAGTTCTCTGGAGGGAAGAAGAGAAACGCTACTAAGGATTACCCTTATCCAAGATTTAGGAGAAATCAGAATATCTGTCTCAGAAGGAATATATTGTTAAGGAGAAAGAGGATCAAAAGATGGAATGCCCATCTAGATTCTAACTGGTTGATTGGTTTTTTGCTCTAGTGACTTGAATTTTAATGGAGTATGTCAGTTTTTGATGAAGAGAGACTGAGAGACTTCCCTGCGGGTAGGTAACAGTCTCAAGAAAGTCAACATTCTGCAGCTTGGATACCTGCTCCCAACTTATCTTGGTTGTGGAAAGGAACTAGTGACTCACCTTGTATCTACATGGCTTCCTTGCCTGAGAGCTAAGTTTTCAGGTGGAAGACTGGCAGATTGATGGAATCAGAGCTAGAGGCAGCAACAGAAAATAGCAATAGCCTATTATCTGCATCTATTCATGTCTAAAATCCTGAGTGACTGAAAAAAATCAGAAATTGAATTTTTTAAAAGGAAATGTCTGTTAAGATATTCTAAGTCTTTTTGCAAAGAGAATGCTGAGGGTTGACTTCACTTGGAAATGAAACTTGAGTTTTGGAGTATGGTAACGTTGCCAAGTGAGAAATTATTTCTTTTGGCAACTGGGCTACACAATATTCTTTTACAATTAGTAAAGGTTGGATAGTGGGATTTCTTAACAGCAATTGAAATTCACCTCTGACCAGAACGAGTGATTGCAGAAGCTGGGAGTTGACTCATATACTAAACTCTGAGGAAGAATGAACACATTTAGAATTAGAGTTTTGTTTGTGTGTCTATTGCCAAAACTATTAACTCAAATGGCTACGTTTATTAAGCCCTTGGATTATCTTTTTTCCTAAAGAACTTGAAATTTAGTGGTGCAGACAAAACAAAGGAGTGACAAATCCCTGCCTGTGTGCTGAGATGCTGGGTTGGAGAAGAAGGGGGACATAAGGACACTGGAACAATAGTCTCAGACCTGACTTCTTGGTTACCCTGTGTAGAACACTGCTTGTTTCTCCTAGGACACTGCTGCCGGGACCCATTGAGGCAGAGGGTGCTGCTGACATCTGTGTGGCCACGTGCACTGCCATTTCCTTGCAAAAAGCCTCCAGGATGGGTCCCTTCCTGGCTTAAACAGTGTCAACCAAGATGGCTATGCTGACAGCCTTCTCTCCTGTCATTTTCTTCATAATCTAAGTGATGTTGCTGCCAAGATGCAGTCTATCCCCATTCCTTGGTGAAGGCCACTTGGTTTCCAGTGCTGCTTCTCTCTCTTGACCTTGGCAGAATTTAAAAAGCAAAGAAACTAAACCAAGCAAAACCCATTCCACGTGCACTAACAGTCTTCTGCTTTTCACTTCCAAGAGTTGCAAAAGCAAGGAACTCCTGAGCATGAGCTTTCCAGCTACCCCTTTGGGGAGACCACCTTGCCATCTTGCCAGAGTGGATGGGAGACGGAGACCGGTAGCTTCACACCACATGCACAGAAGCAGCTTACACTACAGCGAGCCTGAGTGATGTGGGTGTGGAGTGTGGAAAAGTTGACCCCTGTAGCATAGGAGAACTAGATGCAGGCTCCCATCCAACAATAAAGCACATATTTATACCTCATTCCATCGTATAATTAACAAGTTTTGAGCACTACTTGTCAAGCACTGTACTTAACAGAAGCTAGGGCTATTCATTCATTAATTCCACAAATATTTATTCAATGCCTGCTGGATAAATGATAAATGAGGCAGAATCCTTGCCTACTGTGAACCTAGTTTAAACCTTCACCAGAAAGGAAATTCTTTTCTTGCTTATAATCTGTCCAGATCTCTACTCACAGTTCTCAAGTCATATGTGAACCTGTATTTTCTGAACCTCCTTGAAGATTTGTTGTGCTTATCAGACAGTATAATTCTGACCCTAGAAGGTCCTCATATATGTTTTTGCCTAAAATTGTCTTTAGACATTTTATCATTTCCCCCAATTTTTGTGCTTAAGGCACCTGTTCCAAACCTCTTTCTCTATGCAGTCTGGCTACACATGTGGTACTGGTTTAATTGGTGTTCTATTTGTCAAAGAAGAAGACTAAACACAGTGAGACCTCATCTCTACAAGAAAATTTTAAAAAATTATCTGGATGTGGTGGTGCACACCTGTAGTTCCAGCTACTTGGGAGGCTTAGACGGAAGGATCATCAGAACCCAGGAGGTTGAGGCTGCAGTGAGCTGTGATTATGCCACTGCACTCCAGTCTGGGTAACAAAGTGAGACTCTGACTCAAAGAAAAAGAAAGAGGGAAGGAAGAAAGGGAGGAAAGGAAAAGAAAGGAAAGGAAAGGAAACCACACACTTAATACCTCATTTAATGATTCGTAACCCTTATCCCCTTTCATTTAGTTTCATTTCGTGTTTCATTTCGTGTTTCATTTCATTTAGTGTTAACTTGTTTTAAAGCATTTGTCAAGATGGACTAGGATGTACCGCATAACAAGTAACACTTGAAACTCAGCAACCTAATAGTGTGAAAGTTTAGTACTAAAACTAAACAATAATTAACACAGTTATACTGGAAAACACCCAGGGGAGAAATAACTATAAATCATTGACAGGGAAAGCTGCTGGATGTTATTAGAGATTACCAAACAGCATCTGAACTCACTGTGTCTTGAAGTACTGAAAAAATAGACGTCCTTCTAAGTTTCTGTTAAGAAGTTCCCCTTGCAGCTGTTAGAATGAATTTATTTATTTCTTCTAGGTTGTCCAATTTGTTGTCATATAATTGTTCATAGTAGTCTCTTATGATCCTTTGCATATCTGTATTATCATAGATATAAAGAAATGTTGTAACATCTCTTTCATTTATGGTTTATTTGAGTCTTCTCTCTGTTTTTAAGATAATCTAGCTAAGAGTTTGACAATTTTGTTTAGCTTTTCAAAATTCCAGCTTTTATTTATGTTGATATTTTCTACTGTTTTTCTAGTTTCTATTTCCTTTACATATGCTCTGATCTTTGTTATTTTTCTTTTGTCGGCTAACTTTAGGGGTAGGTTGATCTTCTTTTATTAGTTCCTTAAGATGTAATGTTAATTTACTCATTTGATAACTTTTTAAAAATGTAGGCATAAGGCTGTGCACTTCTCTCTTCGAGCTTTTGCTGGATTTTATAAGTTTTGATATGTTTTGTTTCTATTTTGGTTGTCTCAAGATATTTCAAAATTTCTTTTTTTAATTTCTTCTTTGACTTAATAGTTGTTTAGCAGCATATTGTTTAATTTTCACATATTTGTTCTTTTTCAATGACTTCTCCTGTTATTGATTTCTAGCTTCATACTAGTGTGGCCAGAAAAACATACTTAATATAATTGTGATCTTCTTAAATTTGTTAAGACTTACTCTGTGGCCTAACATATTATCTATCCTGGAGAATGTTCTATGTGCACTTGAGAAGAATGTAAATTCTGTTGGTGTTGGGTGGAATGGTCTATATGTCTGTTAGGTTCATTTGGTGTGGAGTGTAGTTTAAATCCAAAATTTTCTTGTTGGTATTTTGCCTAGATGATCCACCCATTGTTGAAAGTAGGGTGTTGAATTCGTCTACTATTATCATAGTCTATTTTGCTCTTTAGATTTATTAATAATTGTTTCATATATTTAGGTACTCTAATGTTGGGTACAAATGTATTTACAATTGTTAAGTCCTCTTACTGTATTCATTCCTTTATCATTATGTAATGACCTTCTTTGTGTCTTTTCACAAATTTTGATCTAACGTCTATTTTATCTAAGTATAGCTAGTCCTGGTTTTGTTTGTTTGTTTGTTTTGGTTTCCATTTGCATGGAATACTTTTCTATCTTTTCATTTCAGTCTGTGTGTGTCCTTTGAGGTAAAATGAGTCTCTTATGGGCAGCATATAATTGGGTTTTGCTTTTTATTTATTCAACCGCTCTATGATTTTTGTTGGAGAATTAAATCCCTTTACATTCAAAGTAATTATGGATAGATAAGAACTTACTAGTGTCATTTTGTTTGTTGTTTTCTGGTTGGTTTTTTTAGATCCTTTGTCTTTTTCTCCCTCTCTTGTTATCTTACTGTGGTTTGATGGCTTCCTATAGTGGTATACTATATGCCTTTTCTTTTCATCTTTGGCATTATAGGCTTTTGATTTATGGTTACTCTGAGGCTTACATAAAACATCTTATACTTATAATAAGCTATTTAAGTTGATAGTTTTAAAATATTTACTTATTTTTACATAATAAGTATACATATGTATGGGGTACATGGATATTGTGATACATGTGTTCAATGTGTGATGAAAAACTCAGGGCAATTAGGATATCTAGTATCTTAAATATTTATCACTTTTGGTGCTAGTAGCATTCCAAATGTTCTCTTCTAGCTATTTTGAAACATACATTATTTTCAACTTAGTCGCCATACTGTCTGTCCCATGGAGCGCAATAAATTGTTTACTATCTAATTGTATTTTTGTACCAATGAATCAACCTCTCTTTATTCCCCTCATCCCTACATTTTCCTTTGGTAAACACCATTCTATTCTCTACTTCCCTAAGATCAAATATTTTAGCTCCCATATATGTGTAAGAACATGTGATATTTGTCTTTCTATGCTTGGCTTATTTTACTAAAGTAATGTCTTCTGATTCCATATATACTGTGGCAAATGATAAGATTTCATATTTTAAACAATTCAGCAATATTCAAATGACAAGATTTCATTTTTTTAATGATTCAGCAATATTCAATTGTGTATATGTTACTAAATGTTAAAAATCATTCATCCATTGATGGACACTGAGGCTGATTCCATGTTTTGCATATTGTGAATAGTGCTGTTAACAACTTAATTTCAATCACATACACAAAATCTACACTTTTACTCCTCTCCCCCTAATTTTTAGGTTTTGATGCC
This sequence comes from Tarsius wallacei, assembly GCA_963574415.1. NCBI lineage: Eukaryota > Metazoa > Chordata > Mammalia > Primates > Tarsiidae > Tarsius > Tarsius wallacei. The sequence continues at coordinate 51,454 of CAUYQG010106906.1, forward strand.
ACAATTTATACATTTTTATTTCATCTCTTTTAAAAAATCATTGTAGCTTTAGTCATTTTTAATAGCTTTGACTTTCAATCTTTATACTAAAGATATAATTGATTTACCTATTTTCATGATAGTATTAGAGTATTCTGGATTTGGCAGTGTTTTTACTCTTACCAGTGAGTTTTATACTTTTATATGTTTTCATGTTATAATTAGCATCCTATTCATTCATCTTAAATAATTTCCTTTAAAATATTTTTTAATGCAGGTCTAGTGGCGATAAACTCAGTTTTTGTTTGTCTGAGAAAATATTTATCATTCCTTCAGTTTTGAAAGACAGGATGGCTGGGTTTAGTATTCTTGTTTGACTCCTCCTCGCCCCAGGATTTTGTATATGTCATCTTATTCCCTTGTACCATACAAAGTTTTTGCTGATAAATCTGCCGATAATGTCATCCGAGTTCCCTTGTATGTAACAACTTGCATTTCTTCTGCTGCTTTCAAGCTCTCTCTCTGTCTCTAACTTTTTCTCTTTTTTTTGAGACAGAGTCTTGCACAACCACTCAGACTGGAGTTCAGTGGCGCCATCTTGGCTCACTGCAGCCCTCTAACTCCTAGGCTCAAGCGACCTTCTTGCCTCACATTCCCTATCAGCTGGGATTACAGGTGCTCCACTACATCCAACAAATTTTGTAACTTTTTTTTTTGTAGAGACGAAATATCACTAGATGGGTCTTTAACTTTTGACAATTTGATTATAATCTTTCTCAGTGTATGTCTTTGAAATCACCTTATTTGATGTCTATAGGCTTCCTGGATCAGAATTTCATTTCCTTTCACAGGTTTAGGAACTTCCTTGCCATCGATTCTTTGAATAAGTTTAATGTCATTTTCTCTATTCTTCTTCCAGAACATCAATAATGTGTAATGTTGTTTCACCTGATGGTGTTCCATAGGTTTCTTAAACTGTCTTCAGTCTATTTGATTCTTTTTGCTTCTCAAATTGAATGTCTTTCGGTGACCTGTCTTTGAGTTCACCGATCCTTTCTTCTGCATGTTCTAGCCTGCCATTGAACCCATCTATTGGATTCTTCAGTTCAGTTATGGTATCCTTTAACTCTATACTTTTTTCTTTCCATTTTCTTGTTAAAATTCTCAGTTTGTTCTTAGATTGCTCTCCTGACCTCAGTGAGCATCTATATAACCATTATTTTGAATTCCCTGTTGTGTCAGCTTTTGAATATTTACTTTGTTCTTTCATTTGGAATATATTTCCCTGTTTCTTTATTTTTGTTGATCCTTGGTGTTGGTTTCTAAACATTAGATAAGACAACTGCCTCTCCCAGTTTTGTCAGCAATAACTTTAGATGTATTGATCCCTACCGGAAGGAGTTTGCTCACATGTTGAGCATTCCACTATTATATCTTCTACCTAAGGACAGCATCCTAAACCTCCTAGATCTGGAGTAGAGGGGATTAGACACACACAAGTCTCTCTAAATCACAGGAATAGGTAGTGGTTTTATACAGGTGCACAAGCATTTCCAGGGATTTTATTCCCCAGGGGTAATGTACAGGAAGGGCTTTAAAAATGCAACTTTCCAGCTACTTGGAAGGCTGAGGCGGAAGGATCGCCTGAGTTCAGCAGGTTGAGGCTGCTGTGGCCAAGAGCATGCCACTGCACTCCTCTGACTCAAACAAAAACAAAAACAAAAAACAGCAACTTTGCTGGGCATGATGGCTCAAAGTGTAATCCCAACAATTATGGAGGCTGAGGTAGGAGGATTGCTTGAGGCCAGGAGTTTGAGACCAGCTTAGGAAACATAGCAAGACCCCATCTCTACAGAAAAAAAAAAAAAAGCCAGGTGTGGTGGTGCATGCCTGTAGTCCCAGCTACTTGGAAGTCTATGGTGGAAGGAGCCCAGGAAGTTGAGGCTACAGTGAGCTATGATTGTGCCAATGCACTCTAGCCTGGGTGACAAAGAAAGACTCCAATTCAAAAAGAAGAAAAAATGCAGCTTTCTGTTACTTCCTTGACTGGGTTTATGACACATTCTTCTAGTGGCTACTTGGTGGCCTATATCTAACTTGCTTGCACTGGGGAGTAAAGGAGCAGACAGGTAGTAGCCCACTTGAGAGGCAGATCAGCACTTCCTCAGCCTTCTCCCTTGGATCACACCAGAGATCACTCCAGGTCTATTAATTCTTCCTGGAAGAGTTTGTCCTCACATTGAGTGTCTCAAATTTCACAGCCTCCACATGAGGGACTGTATCCTAAACCCCCTAGTTTGGGGAGTAACGGGGACCTGGCATACGAAGTTTTTCTATACCACATTTAAAAAAGGGTGGTTTTATATGAGCATGCAAACCCCAAAAGGGCTTTATTTTCTGGAATCAGTGCAGGGAAGGAGCTCCAAAAATGCAGCTCAGTGTTTCTTACCAGAAGACAAAAATGTTTATGCCATGCATTAAGCATTTCAACTTTTGTAACCACCACCTGAATGACTTCATTCTAAAAACCCTCTAGCTCTGCAAGTAGAAGGGATGAGGTATATGTAAGTCTATCTTGATCATAAAACAAAGAGGTGGCTTTCAATGAGTGTATAAGCACTTCCAGGTGCTACGTCTCCAGGGTACAGTGCAGAAAAGGGACTAGAATGTGAAGCTCCTATTTTCTCTCCAGAATGGGTTTACTGCGTATTCTTCCAGTGGCTGCTTGACAACCCGACTTCAAATGAACCTGCACTAGTGAGCTAATGGGGTAGACAAACCATAGCCCTCTGACAGCCTGAGCCAGAGCTTGGCACTTCCTGAACCTTTCCTCTAACTGGTCCCAGAAATAAATCCTGGTCTACTCATGCTTCCTTGAAGGAGTTTATCAACATACCAAGGACTACACTTTTATAGCTCCCACTCAAGAAATTGTCTCCTTAATTACCTAGTTCTGGGAGTCAAAGAGGCTTTGCATTCCTGAGTGACCCTGTCCACAAAAAAAACAAAGTAGATAAACAATGGGCCAAATTCAAGCAGCTGTCTCCCTGGGATCAGAGAATATAGCCTGAACACTAGTGCAGGCATTTGCCTCAAATTCTCTCCTTGGCGTAGTGCAGAGTGGGAGGTAAATTGCTCACTGTGAGAATAGAAGGAATTGGAATATACATCCAGCATCCCAGCTTTTCCAGCTATATCTAGAGTAAGGTAGATATAACTTACTCGTCTTGGGATTCTGATAGGACGTGGCACATCCTAATTGCCAAGGGACCACCACCAAAAAAAAAAAAAGATACTATAGTTAGATAAACACAAAGAACTAATAGTCAAGTAAAAAATCTGGCAAAAATAAAATGATGAGATTCTTCTCCTTCAGTCATTTATGTTTTGTTTCAGAAAAGTTAACTTGTGTATGAAGGGCAGGAGTCTTCAGTCCGGCAGCTAACATTTATATCTTTGAATCTCTTTGAACATATTTGGGGTTTTTTCTATATGTGATAGATATATTCAAGAAAAAATAATTGTATTGGGTTTGAGGATACTCATTATGCAACTTATCTTCAGTGACTCATTTGTACAAAACTGTGTAACTCTCCTTGAGACACATTTTGTTCTGGTTGGAGTTTCTTGCCAACTTCTCCATTGGCATGGTCTTGGTCAGAATGTGAGAAAGTCTTCTGCCCAAGATACCAGACATGACTTGACATGCAATGGCAGCCCAGCTGAACAGGACCAATACAGTAAGGAAGATAGAAAGCTGTCAAATATTGAAATATATCTTTCATCCTTTCTACTGAGGCTAGGTCTCATATCACCTCTTGCTAGAAAATTCATTCATACCAGTATCTCAATTGTTACATCACTGCATAAAATACCCATGCTCCAATGTAAATTATTCTCTTAACTTAAATTTCTCCATCCGAATCCCTGCCTTTCTCTTAAATTTATTACAACGATCATAAGTTAAAAAGGAAGAAGAATGTAAGAACAAGTCTGCAGTTTAAATTCTAGCTCTGATACTGGAATCCACATACAAAAAAAGTCTGAGTTATAGAGAAGTAGAGATTCAGATTCTGAAGGACCAGACACATTGTTACATCTGTGGCATCTGATATCCTATCAATATTTAATCATGTAAGGAGCAAGCAGATGACAGTGGGGCCAGGATTCAAGCTACAGGAAAATAAAGCAAGATGAAAACACAAACACTTTTGAGGGAAAATAGAACAATATGGAAGAAAAACTTGAATTAAATGCTGATCCAGTACCAAAAACATTACTGACATTATTAATCATCCATATAATAAATATTTGCCAGGTGTTTACTCTAGGTCTGGCACTGAATTATATGTCCCTATTTTACCTCTGAGAAATCAGAGCTATATATTTAAAAGGTAATTCACCCAGTATCTACAGCATTCAACTCAGAGCTATACAAAGCAGTTTAAGTTCTTTCTCTTATGGCAAAATGTGGAAGGAAGTAAAATAATGTAACTGGAAGACAAGATAAAAGATGAGAGAAAGAGTCTATTGAGGAAAAATCACCTAACCCCATAACATCTTAAGTCTTCCCCAAGAAACTGTAATTCACATTATACTAGTCAATTAGCCAACAATGTTTAATATACTTTATAGACAATAAGTTTTCCTATAATATTTTATTTACCTATCTACCACTAAAATTTTTCTATGAATTCAACAATAAACCAATATTGGAAATTTTCTAGCACAAATCATTCTGGTTCCCAAGATAATCACAGGCCATCCTTAAAACACCTTTATTTTTATTAATTTAATAAGTCTGCTGTTGCTTTCTTAAAAAGCTAGTTAATTGCATATGCTGACAGTTTTATGGATGAAATAATCTGATGTCTAGAATTTTCTTCAAAATAATGTGAGAGTATAGAGAATATCTAATAGGTCATCAGCTGATAAATGGTGAGCTGGGTGATACATAACCAAGGATTTATTTTGTTCCTTACTCTAAATAGTAAAAAATCGATCAATGTGTATGGGCACAAGCTTTTTCTCCAAGGAAACATTAAATATATTTTTCAGCACTTCTTCTATTTCTTCCTCATTCAAAGTCTTAAAATCTACCAGATCCGTATTATCCTTATAATTGAATCTCCTGGAGGTGAGGTGGAGGCCCACTAAAAAGTAAACTCCTTCTGGGGTCTGCAAGGAACACAGGGATGTGGTTTTTAACAGAGATGTTGGAGATTCTTGCAAGTATGTATTCACAGACTCAAAATCTTCCATTGTTCGAGGTTCAAGAGTAAAGGAGTAGAGTTTACGATATTTATTCTTTTCCAGGAGATCAGAATCAAGAAATTCTTCATTTGGAACATATGAGTCTCTTCTGATTTGGTCCAGGTACCAGATTCCACTCTCTTCTGTCAAGCGGAAGATGCAAGGCACCTGAGGCTGATCCTTTCCGGAAATTAACTCCAGAGGTTGCCACATTTGGTAGGAGCTTCCAAACCCAGCATCGACGATATAGCTCCTGCCATCAATGTTCACCTGCAGTACAAGGTGAACCATGGTTTTGCTATATTTGTTGTCTGCCGTGTTATAAACATACCCTCCCAACATTGTGGTCTCAAAACCAATTGTGGTCAGAGCCCAGTGCAGAAGCTGATTGACCTGGAGACACCACCCACCCCGGTTCTTTCTCACAATGTGATCAAAAATGGCCTTTAAGTCCAACTCCATGGGTTCCCCGCAATGCATGTTAAGGTTCTCAAAAGGAACAGCTCGGATCTGGTGCTGAAGAATGTCAGTTAACGTGTCCAAGTCCAATTTTCTCGTCGAGTTCTTAAAACCAATTCTTTCAAAATATGCTTCAATGTCCATGATCCCCTAAGCAAGGAAAATGAAACAAAAATTACATTACTTTTGCACTTGGATTTCTGAGTAGAATAATTATAGGTATAATATATTTTGAATATGTAAAACATACATTTAAAATGTATTTTAAGTGGTGATAAGTGTCTGTAATAATAATTCTTTTGTTGATACTTTCATTGTGTGAATTCCTTTTGCATGCATAAGTTCACTTACTAGTCTCAGAACCCTGTAAGGAACTATTATCATTTCTTCTACCTTTCAAGCACAAGGAGTTGGGAATCCAGATTAAATGATAAAACAAATGATCAACAGTTTGTAGTTTTCTACAAACTGATGAATAAAAAAGGAGATTCCAATTTGAATTAATTAAAGTAGGCTTATAAACAGTTCCTGATATAAGCACGTTTATACAAAAGAGCACAAGGCATTCATGGTACCTGACCTATTGAATTCCCTTTAGTTGAGCCTTATACAGTCAAAATTCCCCACCCAAATAAATTCTTTCATGCATTTACTGATTCAATCATTCAATATATAGTTTACTGAATACTGATACTATGTTTCCTACTGATCTAGTGCTTGCTTGCTCTAAAAAATCTTACACATTTTAGTGAGAGTTGAGGTGACACAGATAGGAAATTGAATTAATGGGGAAAAAAGTGCAATTTGTTAGTTTGTGATAAGTTTTCTGGGAGAAACTAAGCAAAGAAAGGAGTAAGTGCACAAGGGAGCTTCAATTGCAAATAAGGGGGCTCAAGAAAGACTGAAAAATCTTTAAGGATTCTAGAGAGTAAGTTCTGTGGATATTTATGGGAAAGACCATCCTAAACAGGGAGAACAGAAAGTCAAAAGACCTTACACTGGAATCTGTCTAGAGTGTTCAAGAAACATCTAGGAAGCCAGGGTGATTGGAGTAGAGTGAGCGAGAAGGGGAATGAATTAAGATGAGATCAGACAGGTAACAGTGGCCTTGGAGCCAAGGTTGGCATTATGGCTTTTACTCTAAGAAAGATGAGAAATCTACATGGGAGAGGAATGAGAGGAGGGCTATAATTGGAACAATGTGTATCACAATAAAAGTGATCTTCCTGGCTCCTGTATGGAGAATGGGCTGTCCATATTGAGTTCTGTGGATAGTCACATGACCTAGGTAGGACCATTTCAAACAAATGCATATACTCTAGGACCAATGCTTTGTGCATGGATGGCTTGTGAACTAAGTACACCACTGAGACTTTATTGAGGGATTTGGTTGAAAACTAAGGACGTACTTTCTGCCGCAGTACTAAAAGCTAGTGTGATATTAACCCAAGCTATTGGGAAGAACCTCCTGAAGGACAGCACTAACAAAGAATTGGCTAAGTTGAGAAATAAAAAACAAGAGAAGGTAGATAGAGGAAAGAACTTGAGGAAGCCTAATTCCATCTTTTAACTTTCAGGTAGTATGACTCCCCATCCCTACCCAAAAAAGCTGCTTGCTACATTTAAACTTTTCAAAAGAGTCTTTGTAATCTGCTGTCATAGACTTTTAATTTATTGAGACTTTGATTGCAATGGTTGTGCCCATACCTCACGACTAACTCCTTTGTAATGTGTCACAGCCTGAGGATGATATGGGACAAAGGGACATGTTCCATGGGTGAATGGTGACAAGTGAAACATCTCTACTTTCCCCTTTAATATTATTATTTTTTGTATTCTTTCTCTTTTTGACTCAGCTATTCTTCCCATATTACCACTGTTCCCAACTCACTCTCTTCTTGAGATCTACATTATTTCCCCTAAATATATTAGACTCATTGCATTTGTTTTCATCCTAACTTGCACCAGCACCCTTTCTCAACATTTAGACAAGCTCTAAAACTCCGTCACTCAAGAAGAGAGAGAGCAAATTTTATAGAGTCAGACTACCTCAAACACTCTCTGGTCCCTAACACAGAATCTATACTGAGTATGTAAGAGAGGAAAAGGCTGATCCAAAAGGAATAATGTGGTTTACACATGCCTGGCCATATGACTCTTGCTTAGAAGATCATTCCTTCTATTAAAAAATTACTTCATATTTCTTTTTAAATGGCATAGTCTGTCTATAAGTGTTTATCTCTTTGCTGTATTCTCTCTCTCTCTCTCTCATAATTTTTCTGTTTCTCTCCCTCCATACATTCCCTCTTCCCATTTTTTTCCTTCTATTTTTCTAAGATAAAGTGTTGACCTGAAATTTAGTAACTGCAGGACTTTATTTGAAAGAAACTTACTTCTGTTAGAGGCCTGGTACTAGCAAGATGTTGCAAACAAATAATACTTGAATATTCTGTAACTAGACATAAGAATTGTGTATTACTAAAGGTGATTCAAGGCGGAATGCTGTAAGCACTTGGAAAGAAGTTGCCAGGAAAATAGCTAACTGAAAACATTACTAGTTTTATATGTTCATTTGTAGACCCTCTGTGCACTGCCATATCTTTTCCTTTCAGCTTGATCATAAAAATAAGAGGAGACTTGAAGGAGGCAGAGTGAACTTGTTTAGGGAGCCCTCTGAGAACTCTCAGAAGGGCACTGGATATCTTTCTTACTAAGTCGAAAGTAGGTTGGTCTTCAGTTTTAAATCAGAAGACTTAGAATGTTTCTTCTTTCTGGCCCAAACTCTAGAAACAATAGAAAATATAGTTGAAAAAAATGAAACATGGCTTTGCTTGAAAACAAAAGTTTAGTTTTATAGACCATATTTATTAAGATCTAAAAAAAAATCACAAAACAACAAAAAAAGGGAGTGCATAGTAAAGTGAACATCTGAGTTGAATAAATAAGTGTGTACAAAGTATAACAACAGGAGATGGGAGCAACACTGATGGGGCTTGAGCTGCAAGTTTATACGCCTAGAGGTGGGAGAATCTACCATGAGGGGGTCCAGAAGCAACCAACCAGAAGATGAACAGTCATGGGGTCAGCAAGGAGGGGTGAACCATGTTCCATAACCCAGATCCCTACCATGACATGTATCAAACACACCAAAGACCATTATGTAGGGGTAGCACCTAGTGTTCCTTTAGGTGACAACTATAATCAGGGATATTAGAACAGGAAAATAGAATAAGGTTCTTAATTTATGGTGTCACCAGCAAGGAAGAAGGACTACCTATGTACAGAAAATCTGCCATCAGAGTATTTTCTGTTATATTCACCCACCCCCACCTCCACTGTAAAAACTGAAAAGTACAAGCAAATCCCAACTGGACATGTCACTAGCTCCACTAGATTCAAGAAACAAATAATGCCAGGCATGATGGCTCATGCCTGCAATCCCAGCACTTTGGGAGACTGAGTTGGGAGGATTGCTTGAGCATAGAAATTTGATACCAGCCTAGGCAACATAGCAAGGCCTTGTCTCTACAAGAAATAAAAAACTTGGTCAAGTATGGTGATACACACCTGCAATCCCACCTACCTAGCAGACTGAGGCAGAAGGATTGCCTGAGCCCAGGAGGCCAAAGCTGCAGCAAGCCACTGCACTCCAGTCTGGGTGACAGAATGAGACCATGACTCAATAAATAAAATAAAATAAAATAAAATGTAGAGACAGAGGTATCATACATGAATACTAAGGAAAAAAATGAAAATATACTATGAGATTGAGATTAGAAGAAAGACAATGTGTAAAAGTTACAGACTTTGCCTGTATGATGTCCACTTGTATCCCTAATCCTGAATTGTATCCTACATCTTTAAAATAAAAAAATATAAAAAATACATATATAAGAAGAAAGAATATATCTTACTAAATTATTAAAACTCAAAATTAGAGACAAACTATTTGGTAGAAAAAGAAAATTCTGTGTGAAAGATAAAATAGAAGGGTAGCAACAGAATGTTCCACAGAAATATCTATAAGTGGGGTAGTGGAACTATGACTTTCAAGGACTGAAGAAAAACGTTATCACCAAATATTATTCTGACTACTACTCTATTTTATCATAAAGGCAACTTGAATATAAAGATAACCTCAATCATGAAAGAGCTTAAGAAATGCAACAACACTGCACTATCCCGATAAAAAGTTTTTGCTTCATTGCCCAGTGAAGAAGTAAATTAAAATGAAAACTAAGAAGTAGAGAAGCCACACTAAAAGAGTGTTGGTGAGCCCTGACTCCACTCAATACAAAGAGTAGAAAGTTATGAGAATGATGGCTACTGAATAAGCCATTTTGGCATATATGGAGAAGGAAATATGAAGTTAAAAATTCAATCTGGCTGGGCTCGGTGGCTCAGCCTGTAATGCCAGCGCTATGGGAGGCCAAGGTGAGTGGATTGCCTGAGCCCGTGGGTTCGAGACCCGCCTGGGCAACTTGGCGAGATCTCATCTCTACAATAAATCAAAAATTAGCCAGGCATGGTAGCGCGCGCCTGTAGTTCCAGCTACTTGGAAGGCTGAGGCGGAAGGATCGCCGGAGCCCAGCAGGTTGAGGCTGCAGTGGACGGGAACGGCCACTGCACTCCAGTCTGAGTGACAGAGTGAGACTCCAACTCAATAAATAAATAAATAAATAAATCTGAAGATCAATATAGACCAGATTCTAGGAAAATGTGACCTGCAATGTCAACACTAGAATTTTTAAAGATAAACTTAGGTACATTAAAATTTTGAAAAGTTTACTTGAGTAGACAGCAGTGCATAAATCAGCACTAGCTCCAAGTAGTTCAATGCTCTACTGGGGAACAGGGGAGTATGAGAGAGAAAATTCTGTAAAATATTCGTAGAAGTAAGACAAAGAAAATATATTTGATTGGTCAGAGTGGAGAGTCCCTAGTTAGAGGTTAGAGTTAGATGTTAGTTGGCAGTTTCTGACTGGTAAAGTCTGTAGTTCATTTTATTATTTACATTGGCAGCCCAAAGCACTGGAACTGTCAAGGCTAATAGATTTTAAATTAAAAGATTTTTAGGGCAGGCGTGGTGGCTCATGCCTGTAATCCTAGCACTTTGGGAGGCCGAGGCAAGAGGATTGCCTGAGCCCAGAGGTTCGAGACCAGCCTGGGCAACTTGGCGAGACCACGTCTCTACAATCAATAAAAAAATTAGCCAGATGTGGTAGCGTGCTCCTATAGTTCCATCTACTTGGAAGGCTGACATGAAAGGATCGCCTGAACCCAGCAGGTTGAGGCTGGGGTGGCCGTGAGCGTGCCACTGCATTCTAGCCTGGGCGACGGAGTGAGATTCACACTCAAAAAAAAAAAAAAAAAGATTTTTAGCAGAACATGTGCTGGTTAAATTATTGAAATATAAAACAGAAAGCAACCATGTGTAATAAAATAGGAAGGGGTGGAACCTGAAAGGAATTGGAGAGTGCATTTCCTGTTTAAAGTAACAAAAACACAAGTTTTAAAAATAGATGGCTTAACTTAAATGACATCCATTGGACCTGTTGTTTTCCACCATAGATATACAAGGGTAAAAATAGAGCATGCTTGTGCCTAAGAGGACGCATGTGTCCAGTGAGGCTTCAGGACTGAGGTTAGTGTGGGAAGAATGCTTTTAGTAAGCCACCTACATCTTTTACCATTTCATTGTTTCCCTGGCCTGGCTACTGTGTTCTTATATTTTAGGACCTGTATCCCAGTTTCCCTTTGGAGGACTTTGCAAGGACTCCTGGAGCTGCTCTGCCCTCCTATGCAGAGAGCTGGATGTGTCAGAGACTTATGTTCTGCCCGGGAAGCCTTGGGTCAATGACTTATTTGGAGGAGGTCTGGAAAGCCCAGCTGCCTTGACTTGTGTCTGGACACAATTTGGAGTTATAATTTACGTACAGGCTGCAGATAGGTTTCTCCTAGCACTTCCTCAAATCATTGGCGCATGGCTCCTTGTCTCCGTGTCTGGTTTTAGGGAACCTGCCTAAGTCACCAGGGTGGTCATTTTGGAGAGCTGTGTAAAAGAAAGATGAGATACACTGAATGAGGCAGTGGGCCTAGAATGCCAGGGAAAAGCTTGCTTTTATTTCTGGTAGATTACATGAATGTTTGCTGTTTTGTTGAAGATTTAGTTAACCAACTGTTGTGATTTTTCCCTAAGTGACATGGCACTTCAATCATAAATCACACTCTTGGATGTACCCTTGGAGAGCAGGTTGATATGCAGAACACATTGTTTATTTCCCAGTCTCTGAGATCTATACATCTTTCATGTATAGCAGTGGTTTTCAATTTTTTTTGGCTAAAGAAACTCTTTTTTTTTTTTCCCCAGAAGAAGTTGTAAGCAAGAGCCCAATGTAGAAGAATTAAAAGCAGATTGATCCAGAGGTATCCTGCCTATCATGCCTCAAGGCTACAAGCAGCACAAGTATGATTATGGACAGAGATGGAATCTTCTATACTTACTGCATGGATTTCTGGCATTAATGAGTAGAATAATTATAAAAAGAGCTAATGAGTGTCTTTTCTTTTCTTTTCTTTGAGTCAATGTCTCACTCTGTCACCCAGACATGCTCACGGCCACTGCAGCCTCAACCTTCTGGTCTCAGGTGATCCTTCCGCCTCAGCCTTCTAAGTAGCTGGAACTACTCAGGCATGCGCCACCATGCCTGGTTAAGTTTTTTGATTTACCATAGAGATGAGGTCTCGTCAAGTTGCCCAGGCTGGTCTTGAACCCCTGGGCTCAGGCAATCCTCTCACCTAGGCCTCCCAAAGTGCTGGGATTATAGGTGCCTGGCATCTTATCTTTTTCTGAGTGTTTTTTAAAAAAATTAATTTCTTTTCCTATGCCTTCCCATCTCTTCTGTTTTTGCCACAGTGAAGGAAAGACCTGGCATCTCACTAGGTTAACACGACAACCCAGCCCTTTCCCAAGCCAACCCTTTGACTCTCTGAATGGAAAAAAGTTTTCTGGGCTAGTCACACAAAAGACCATCACTCAACCATCCTTGGTGTCCAGAAGGCCTTCATCCCAGCCACCGCTCCCACTAAATGCCTCTGGTGGCCAGGCGGGTGGTGTGGGGCACTTGCAGCAGGCCAGGAAAGCAAATCTAAAGGAAGACTGCTGCTACAGCTGAAGACCCTAAAGACCAGACAAAATAAGTCTCCGGGCAGCATGCAGCTAGGGAGTCGGCAGTTACAAGGTTCTTTTTAGGGGAGCGGGTGGTGTCAGTTGTTTTGTGTTCAAGATACTAAAGGGAGGAGCCTAGGGAAGGGAGGGAGCAGCTCCTCAGAATAGCAAACAGGCTTACTTTGTTCTGCCATCATGCCAGAACACTGGAGCAGAGTTCAGAGCAGAGTGCACGTCGCACCCCTAGCTCCTGGAACTGTTTGCCCAGGCAGGCCCCTCTCTCCTGTGGATCTGCAAGTCCATGTTCAGGGGGTGATGCCCTCTGTCTGACTGAGAGTGTGGGAGTTAATTTCTTGTCATTTATGGCTCCTGGAGACTCTCTCCACTAAGCCTCCTTACAACATGATAAATCTTCCCCCAGGAATTCCAGACAACAGAATTCAATCTCCCTGGACATCTGGAATCTTAGGGGTTTTCTGAGCAGCTAACACAAGAGGAGCAGGAATCGTTAGGAGCTTGCTGTTTACAGAATTAACTGCACCCCTTGAGATACACCTCATTGGAGACAGAGGAGGGTGTGGACACCACTGTCACAAGTATCCAACAGGAAAATCCAGTTAGAGAAGTTCCCTTAAACACATAAGCTATCTTTTAATACACATATTTAATCTTCACACAACCTCTTTAAGTAAGCAGTATTGTTATCTCCATTTTACTGAAGGAGAAACAGTTTTAGAGACGCGAAATAACTTGGCAAAGTTTTCACAGCTACAAAGTGGTGTGGCTGTGAACCTCTAACACAGATGGTTTGAATCAAGCATTTGTTATAGTCACCATTATTCTGTAGCATTCGATTCCAAGTATGTGGCAGTCAAACTTTCTGAACAGTCTTAAGACTTGAAATTCAGGTATGATGTACAATCTACTCTCCTGTACTCACATTTGAGATAGGATTAAACACCATTCTTTTAAAGTACACTGCATGTTACTTACAGATCTCCACTCTTCTTCGGCCAGCAACCAAGAACCAGGCTGAATGCAATTCGTTCACAACCAAAGTCTGCTGAAAAGTACCTTCAGTCCCAAAGTCTGCAGTTGAGGAAGTGTTCTCTTTGGCTTTCCAAATGGCCCTGCCCCCAGAGTCTGGTTAGAACCATCCCAGGGATCTCTGGGAAATGTAGTTGTAAGGCCCCTGTATAACTCTTAATCAAATCTCTTTCACAGAAAAAGTGAGGAGAGTTCTATTATTTGAAGACCCCCATGCCACAGGCTGGGAGGGGTGTGCCCTGGTATTTCACCGAGTTCCTGCTCTTTGGGAGCCTGACACTAAACTTTGTGCTATGTGGGAGGTGAGAGGTTAGACCAGGTCCAAGAAAAGTAGATCCAATTTTTTAAAAAACTGCAGAAAAGCAAGATGGGAAGTTTTAATCCCACTCCTAGGTTATGGCACACTTTCTTCATCAATTCCTATAAGGCCTCTCTGTTTTTGTTTACCTAACATCTCTCATCCTTACTCCCATTTACCTCTCCACCCAAAAGCACCTTGTAATGTGTCTGAAATCAGTCTATGCATGTAGTATGAGTATTACATATGTCATATGGTTTTGTTTCTGGGTGCGTTTTTGATCCACTAAAATGATATTGATCTATAACTTTTGCTGTTTTTTAAGCACCTTCTACACACACATTATGTATATTATTGTATACATACACACACATATACATATTAATGTTTTATTGACACACGATAATTGCACATATTTATGGAGTGCAATGTGGTGTTCTGATATAAGTGTGCATTGTGTAATGATAAAATCATGGTCATTAGCATATCCATCACCTTAAACATTTTTTATTATTTCTCACAGTTGTGAAAACACCCAAAATTCCTTTCTTCTGGTTACTTGAAATTTGCAATGCATTATTGTTAGCTACAATCAACTGGACAATAGAGTACTAGAACTTATTCCTTCTATCTAACTGTAACATTGTACCTGTTGGCCAACCTCTGCCTATCTCCCCCTCCCCGCTATTCTCTTCGGTGTCTGGGAACCACTATTCTACTCTTAATTTCTATAAGACTCATTTTTTAAAGTTCTACATGTGAGTGAGATCTGTGGTCTTCATGACATAATTGTTGCCCTGTGCTATGTCTTAGGCACCTACTCTTCTAGTATCTGCCTCTGACGCCCTGCTGTACGAACCTAGGACTCTCTACAGGAAGGATTTCTCTTGGCCTGTGCAGGACAGGTAGATGAAACTGCAAATTAATGCCCCTGGGACCACCACTCAGTCCAGGATGATGGGAGTTGGAGCCTAAATTGTCTCATGTTCTACCTGCTCAGGTAAGATTACTCTTAGGCATGCACAACACTGACTCCTGGTGTTGTCTAGTGGGATTATGCTACCTTTGTCCACAGCTAACCTGCCAATAATGCACATTTTGTTGATTCTCAAACTGCCCTGGTCTCTCTCTACCACTCCTGCACTGGTGCTTCCTTTAATCACCTTCCCAATAATCTACTTGAATGTGTATCCTTGCGTTCCGACCTGGTTTTAGAGAAATCCAACCTAAGACTATCCTACCTGTTCTACCGGTGTAGGACACTTGGTTACCTCCTACCTTTGGTTGCTAGAAACACGAATGTGAGGAATACTTTCCTAGACATTCCCTGTAGATTAGTAGGAGAACTTTGTTGGGGTATGTATTGGGAATGGGATTGGCTGAGGGACAGAGCCCATGTGAACTTACTTTCACTCAGCGCTACCAGATTTATGTTCTTTTGTGCAGAAGGATTCCCATTTTCCTCATATTCTGCTTGACACTTCGTGTTGGCAACCTTCAAATGTCTGCCAATTTTATGTGTCTAAGGTGATAGCTGTGTTCTTTTAATTTTCACTTCTCTGATTACTAGTGAATTTGACCATCTCTTCACATACCTATTGAACTTTCACATTTCCATTTGTGAATAAATGGCAAGGTTTTGAGGATGAACTCCTTCTGCCAAATTAGTCAGGACACAGAAGGGATGAGGAATATATTGAAGAGCAGATCTTGCTAGGAAAACTTTGATTGGGCTGGAGGTGGGGCAGGAAGGAAATAATGCCAGAATGCAGGGTTGGGCTCTGGATCATTTGTAGCAGAGTATGGGAGAAGGATTGTTCAAGGAGTATGGCCATTTTCCTCTTGATTCTGGGAAACGTGACACCAGGAATTTAAAGAGTTATAATCCAGATGAGCACATTTATAATTCTAAGATAACTCTATCATTATTGCCAAAGTAACAGAAGCCCTTGCGGACTGTCATGAGAATTATGATATCAGGAGACTTGTGGCGAAGGGGGAATAAGACCAGAGCCAAGGATCCTGGTGTCCAAGGGAGGGACGCCTGAGGTTGTGGTGTTGGGATGTCAGGGGGCTTGAAAACGCCCTACAGCCTTTAGTGAAGTGGTCGTCAAAACTTCCTAACCAAAATCTGACTTTTTCATGTGAAAGGAGAGCAGAACTGGGAAATACTTGAACTGACACTGAGCACTCCCTCGCCATAGAAGTAAGAGATACAGAGCTGGAGTAGGGAGATAACAGTGATAATGTAAAGAAAAGTTCCCTCTTCACTGTGACATATGCAAGTTGAAAGCATACTGGTGTTTTTAAAACACTTAAAGTATCAGAGTGAGTATGTCTGGTTTAAAGATTCTAACATCTGCTAACTCACTTTTATGTCAAAATGCCAAAGTTTGGTAATTGGTTCTTTATTCCCTTGCTAAAGAAAAAGAAAACCAACAACAACAACAAAAATCTTTGTTTGCAAAGGCAGGAAGAAAGGAATAAAAAGCTCTCCCTTTCCTGAACTTCCCTGAAGGACACTATAGCAACACTGGATCCAAGCTGACACTTTTTTTTCCTTACCATATCTGTTTCAAAATATGTTTGCCAAGACTTCTGGTTTCCACTCCAACGGGTAAAGTTTGGTGTTATCCTTCCCATCTTCTCATCAAGGAGAAAATGAAATAAACTGAAAATAAACAACTCTTCTAAAATCCATCATAAAATTCAGGTCAAAAGGCAAACTGCTACCCTGAAAAGTAGAGTGACAGGTAAATACAGAAGATTACAGTTTGTTCTCAATCCTGGGAACTAAAGTCCAGGGCTATAAGACCACAGATGAACTCAGCATTTTAGGACCATGAAAACAAGTAATTCATGAATTACTAAGGCTCAAGGAAGACAACTTGAGAGTTTAAAACTCTTGGGAGCCCAACCTCAGAGGATCTTCACACTTTTGTGTTTTACCTCCAAGAGCCCCACCAAGTCCTTACTGTGAACACTAGGGAATAGCCCTCTCTTGTTTCTGGCAGAGGGAGGAGAAAAATAACCACTGTTATGTAAGCCCAGAACATCTGGCTCCCTTTTTGCTCAAAGGAAATTACTTTACAAGAGCCTGACTGAAGTGAAGAAAGGAAAACATTCAACTCTAACCTTCTTTAATGTTCTTGCCTTGCCTAAGAGGCGCAAGCTGAGAAGATTGCGACCTAATCATGGGACTATAAAACACTTCACTTTTCTCCACATCTTACAATGACATCAACAGGGATGCTGTATATAATGGAAAATTACAGCCGAAAAACTGCAAGTTTCAGACTCTATTTTAAAAAGTGTTTCTAGAGAAACACAAAGACAAAAAAGAAATAAAAAACAAGGACACTAAAGGAAATCTACACCTCAGATACATACAGCTACAGGAAACA